>CM042906.1:464989-491925 GCA_023653625.1 Triadica sebifera
TTTTCCTTTTTGGCAAGGTTCACATGTCGTATCCTTTTCAAATTTGAATTTTGGAAGTCCACTTACTAGCTATCCTTTGCTAAGGCTTTGAATTAATTCCATGCTTGCATGACCAAGCCTTCTATGCCATAGCCAAGATTCATCACTAATAGTCATGAGACACTTAGAGGAAAAGATTTCCTTGTGTTTTTCAATGGCTCACACAATAAACTCTTACAAGTGTTTCACTCTTAACCCAATATACCCAAACTCACTTTTGAGTAATTGATTACAATGAAACCACTCAACAACCTACAATGCTCAGAAATTTATGGGCAATTAGGTTATCACAAAGATTAGAGGTTTGTTGAGAAAATTTTTAATGCACAAGGCTACAACAAGATTAAAGATGTAAAGTAATTGTTCTTCTTCTTAGGATTGATAAATGACTTGCATTTATACTCGCTCTGTGAATTATAGTCGTTTGGGTGCATTTAATGCGAAAATAGTCATTGAACCAACTCTTAATTTTGCGCTTGATATGTTTCTCTATCCTCATTTATAGGCGTGAATATATATGTCACAGTCATGAATGTTCTTCCAAGTTGTGCTCCAAGTGGTGACTTTGGCCGTGAAGCTCTCTAGAAGAATTGGAAGTTTTTGATCACGGGCGTGGCTAATACTTTCATGGGTGTGAATATTCTTCAAATGGTGACTCTGGCCATCAAGCTCTCTGGAAGAATTTGACATGTTTTGGTCACAGGCATGACACTTTGCTAATTCTTTGAATTTTAATCTTCAAAAGATGTCTTTCAATCTTGCTCTATGTTCTAGTCAAAGTATATCCTATTTCACACACTTAGAACACAAGCATTGTTAAATACATTATTGAAATTTTATTTGTAATCATCAAAATAACGGAAATATCCCTTAAGGTTCAACATCATCACATGCGTGATGATGCTGACTTCAACTACTTGTCATGCACGTGACAAGTTGTCATGCTGGTGACACCTCTCTTTTACTATAAGTCTAGTCGCATTCAAACTCATTTTCTGGTCAAGTGGGAATAAATGCTAATAAGAGGATTAACTTTTGTGGGGAATTATCTCTTAAATTAGGGAAATTTTGTATGTTTAAGAGCTAAAATATAATTATAACTCTAGGATTTATAAAAGGAAGTTTCTTTTTGTAAAAGGGAGAGTTCGATAATTTTTGAGACTAAGTGGTTGAAGTGAACTCATAGGACACCCTCTTCTATACTATTCCAGCAAGCTTTTCATCCTTAAATGTAGTTAATTTGACACTTGAAGATTGGTTTTTGAGTGTAGCTTTAAGATTCGGGAACCAACTAGTCTTGGGTTCAATTTTGCATCAACTTTCAGGGGAGCAATTAGTCCTTCTATTTCTTTATTGTTGTAACATGTTTAGTTTAACATTTGATATTAACATGAAAGTTGTAATATCAATGTTAGGCTAACTTTTACTAAGTATTTAGTGAGCTGACCTAATTTGTATAACTTTTCCTTTATTATTTATGTGTGGTTTCTTTTTCAAATTTCAATTGTGCTTATTTAATTTCCAATTGGATGATTTACTGGCCACCTTTTGTTTAGTGTGGAATGAACATGTTAATGTTATATTATTAGAAACACTATCTTTAATTTAACCAAAAATTAGGTTGGATATTAGTTA
Organism: Triadica sebifera; assembly: GCA_023653625.1. Lineage (NCBI taxonomy): Eukaryota > Viridiplantae > Streptophyta > Magnoliopsida > Malpighiales > Euphorbiaceae > Triadica > Triadica sebifera. The sequence continues at coordinate 466,664 of CM042906.1, forward strand.
CACCATTAGCTTGGGTAATTGGTGAGTTAAGGTAAGAGCCATTAAAAACTTACTTCACATGACTAAATTAAATAAGGGAAAATATTGCAAATTGGGGAGGTGAACTAAATACTTACTAAGCCTCTTTTGAACTTTACTGATTAAATTCATTATTAGCTTAGTTATTTAGGTCTTATTTGTTACTTTGACTCATTCATTAAACTTGGTTAAAGTGTTTAGGATTTCATTCTCTTTGTTTGTTAGTATTCTAGACATAATTAAGAATCTAAGCCAATAAGTTCCTTGAGAGATCGATCTCGGGAGTGACTAGCCAATATTACAATTGCTCGTGAATTTGTGAGTACACTTTAAGTTATGTTAATGTAAAAGACAACCTAATCATAAAGTCCATCGTAATCTATTCCCATTTTCATTCTGACATTGTGATTGTCTACATCAAACCCAATGGTACCTAATGTTCTGCCTTAACCTGCTGACATGTCAGTATTTTATTGTGCACTCTATGATGTACTTTTTCATATCTGTCTACTAAATCTTCATTTCAGATTAGGGTACATTGTGTTACTTCCTAGATGCATGTCACATCTGGTTTTATGTGCTTCCTTTAGAATCCTCTATCGTAACTTTGCAACATTAGGCACAAATAAGCAGCCTTGGTAGCACAAACTACCATATGGCTCAACTGTGTACTTGGGTCTCTCCCCCTTAGAGACTAACTTATCTATGTCAACTATTTTGCTATCTTACTTCCATGCATCTCTGATTTCCTGATTGAGTGTATGTCGGATGTGTAACTCTGTTATGGTCTTTTTGCTTAAAGCATCAGCCACAACATTAGCCTTCCTGGATAGTAGTCGATGATGCAGTTATAGTCCTTAATCAACTCTAACCATCATCTCTGTCTCAAATTGAGTTCATTCTATGTTGAAAGATACTTCAAAATCTTGTGGTCAGTGTAGATGAAACATTTTTCCCCATATAGGTAGTGGCACCATATCTTTAGAGCAAACATGATGGCTACCAACTCAAGATCATGTGTGGGTTAATTCTTCTCTTACGACTTCAATTGCCTAGAAGCATAAGCAACAACCTTTCCTTATTGCATCAAAACACACCCCAAACTATTGTGTGAAGTATCCTTGTAGATGACATACTTCTTATTAGGTATTAGCTATGTTAAGATTGGAGCTTTTGTTAACATACATTTGAGCCTATCGAAACTAGCTTGACATTTGTGATCCCATTTGAACTTCACATATTTCCTCAACAGCCTGGTTAAAAGAGAAGCAATCAAAGAAAAATCCTTCACAAACCTCTTTTAGTAACCTGCCAACAAAACAAAATCCTAATTTCGGTGACATTACGGGTAATCTTCCAATTCAAGATTGCCTCAACCTTATTAGAATCAAATCTGATGTTGTTTATTGACACAATGTGTCCAAGGAATGCCACTTCATCAATCCAAAACTTGCATTTGGAGAGCTTGGCATAAGGCTTATGATCCTTAAGGATTTGCAACACTATCCTTAAATGTTGATCATGCTTTACTTAGTTCTTAGAATACACCAAGATGTCATCAATAAAAATAACTATGAATTCATCAAATCCATGAAAGTTGTTAGAGTGTTGGTTAACCCAAAAGGGTATAACCAAAAACTAGTAATGGGCATATTTGGTTTTGAAAGCGGCACTGGCTATATCTTTTTCCTTTATCTTCAACTGATGATATCCCAATCTCAAATCTATCTTAGAGAACACTCATACGCCCTTCAACTAATCAAAAAAATAATCAATCCATGGTAATGGGTATCAGTTCTTGATAGTCACCTTGTTCACCTGTCTGTTGTCTCACAGACCCATTCTTCTTATTTACAAACAAAACTGGTGCACTTGATGGAGATACATTCGACCTGATAAAACCTTTGCCTAACAAGTCTTATAGCTGAGCTTTTAACTCTTTCATTTTTGAAGGTGTCATCTGTATGGTGCTACTAATATTGGTGTTGTATTTGATATGAGCTTTATAGAGAACTCAACATCTTTGTTCAGTGGTAAACCTGGTAGGTCATATGGAAAAAAATCTAAAAACTCTTTCACTATGGAAATATCTTGAAGATCCAGACTTCCATTTTTGGTGTCCAACACATGAGCTAAAAAGGACTCAACCTTTTTTAATCATTTTTTGCGCCTTCATTGTGGAAGCCATCTATAGAGGCTGTGGAAACTTCACACCTTCTACTACCACTTCTTCTTGTTTTGAAGTCTTAAAAAACCTATCTTAGAATGACAATTGATAATTGCTTCATGCTGTGAGAGCCAATCTATACCTAATATGGCATTGTATTGATGAAAAGATAACTTGATGAGATCCGTAGAAAACTCTTTCCTGTGCAAAACAAATGGTAACTTCTGTATACCCGGTTCACAAAAACATTGTGACCTAAAGGGCTTGTGATCTCAATCTCAAACTTCAGTTTCTCTATTATCATACTTTGTTGACTAGGCGTGCTCGTGCATACATATGAATGTATAGAGCCTGGGTCTATCAAAACACATATATCTGAGCCATGAAAAGAGAACATTTCCACTATAAAATATATGGCTCCCTAATCCTCATGGGCCTTCATAGCATATGCCCTAGCTGGAGCTCTATTGGGTTTCTGCCTATTCATTGTCTCCAAAGTAGTCTGGCGAGCTCCCACTCTACCCCATCTTGTCTAAGTCATGTTCTAAACTAGAGTTGATCCTACTATTTAAATGGGTGTAGCACTCGTCTACAAAGAACAATCCTTTTTTATGTGATCTCGGGTTCTACACTTGAAGTAAGCCCTTTTAGCCAACTGACACTCTCCCCTATGGTTTCTCTGATATTACTCATATAAGAGAGTAAGATCCATAGTTGTCTGTGTGCTTATGGTGGCCAATGTAATCTTTCAGGGTGGTCCCCTCCTGAAAGATCTGGAATGGGAGTAACTTTGTCCTCTACTTTGTCCCTTACTATGGAATGTCCTGAGAAAAAATAACCATTCTTTCCTGTTGTTTGTGCCATACTAGTTGTGGGTCTCCTACAGGTCTCCTCTACTATTCTCTTTTTTCTCTTCTCCACACTAATGATGGAGGAAACAAGTGTGGAGAACTCCCTAAGCTTATGGGAAAATACATGATATCCATTGTCATAATTCAAACCATCTTCAAAGTAATGAGACTTATCATCCTCATCCACTATGAGACTGCTGGTGTATTTGCTCAACCGAGTGAACTCTCTATCATATTTGAAGAGTGTTGTTTCTTTTGCTATAAGTTCATGAATTCCCTTCTATTTTCATCAATGTAGACTCGGGGTACATATTGTTTCTTGAACTTAGCAATAAAATACTCCCAAGTTAGAAGTTGTAGGATATGTGGCTTCTTCAAGGTTGATTTCCACCACTCATATTAATGTTCTTATAGAAGCAATATGACATACTTTGCTTTGTGTTCCTTGGAACATTCTAACTCATCAAAGACTCTCTTGGTCTTTTCAAGCCAAAACTTGGCTGCTGCTGGGTCATCCTCTCCTATACCAAGGAAATTAATAGCCTCATACTTCCGAAGCCTATCAATCTTCATCTTGGGTCTCTTTTATGGTGGCAGCTACAGCACTACTGAGGTATGGCTTGTGCCAACTGTTAAAGAATATTGGCCATCTACTACATGATCAGTATTGCACCCAAATCTGCTAGACCGACAGGTTATTACTGAAGAACTAGGGAAGCACCCAAACCCCAAACACTCGATGCACTGAACTGATTAAAAGCCATGGTATCAAGAGAACTATTCCAACAAGTTGATAGAGAGATAGCCCATGTTAGAGACGTATGAGATGTATTATGCATGCATGATAACCCTAAACCTAAGCTCTGATACCAATAAATGTAGTTTTCTATCATCTAATCAAGATTAACCCAACTCAATGAGTGAGTGCCACATGTACCTATTGTGGAAAACTTGTGAAAACTTAAAACTTTTTTTTTTTGGAAAACCATTAACATAAAAACTCAGTTACACATAAAACTTGTTAAACCATATTCATTACATGTATAAATGAAACATTTTGAATCATAAGAAAACATCATCATATATTAAAAAAATTGTGTTAGGCTCAATTGGCCCGATGTTTACAAAAATATATGATTTTAGCAAAATTACATATTTTCTTAAAATAAAAGGCATGTATAAAAGTAAACAACTCAACTCTCATATGTCATGTACAAAATACAAAAAATGACATATGATATTATCAACCCATATCGGCTCTATTCTGTTGTCTCTAAATGGACTGGCTTTTTGGATCAACTTCAAACTCTATCTACAAGGCTCCAAGATTTGCGTGCAATAACACCAACACGTTAAGCTAATGAAAGCTTAATGGTATATATAGGCATAAAAATTTAACATGCATTTGTACAAGACATGTCAACATACTTTATGTTCATGGTGTCATATCATATACATCGTGTCATGGCAATGAAAATAATCAATATATATCATACTTTACCTCATGAGAGCTATTATAGCATTATATTCTTGAATAATGCATAAAGTAACATATGCCATTTTCATAATATATAACATATCAACTGTATATCATCGTATACCTATGTCATTAAATATTTTTCATTGTATCATACTCATTAATTACTTTCGCCTAACAACTCCTTACATGGACTATTCAGATACGAGTTATGAACAGAGATGTTATCCGAGCTTAAACCACCCTACCATTATCTATGATCATATGTGCTTGTCCTTGCTTAAGTTACCTTGACTGAGTAGAACATATAATTTGCATGCAATATGCTAATCCGAGCTTAAGTCACATTGTCCTTAAAAGAAAACTGTATATCTTCTCACTACGATATCATAAACCCCCTTAATGGCACGTCATCCATCATACTTTTAGACCTAGTATAAAGTCTAGGCATAACTTATTCATATTCCTTTTATTATATGTCATTATAATCCATTCACCTTATACCATAACACTTAGATCATATGAAATGTCAACATAAGTCATTCATTAAATATGTGTTTCTTATCTAAGCATATCATTGAGCAGATATGTGCATGACCATAATATTACATCATTGAAGAAACAACATATTTCTTATAAAGATGCTTTAAGGGTGTGAACTATATGTTTACAGCCGTGAAGGTTGATGTAACTCAAAGTGTACTCATAAGTGCACAAGCCAATTGTAATACTAGCAAGTTATTCTTGAGGCCGATCTCTTAAGGAACTTTTGTAAGGTCAAATTCTTAATTAACTTTAAATTAACAATGAACAATGAATTAAAATGTTAAACACTCTAACCAAGTATGTTAAATTGATTAAGTTAAGACAAGATAAGTAATTACTAACTAGGGTAGCAGTAGAAAGTGATAAAGGAAATTAATTCTAGAAGAAACAAGAATTTAGCTCACAACCCACAACTTGTATACCCTTTAAAAATCTAGGTACCAATGACTGTAGATTTTATGGCTTTCACCTTTAAGGCACCAATTAATCAAACTAATGAATTAACTAGTGTTCAATCTAATTTTTAGGTTACATTATAAATGGTTAGTCTAATAATTTATCCTTAACATTTGCATTTAAAGTTGAATAATTGGTGATCAAGAAACTATCAAACTAAAAACTTAATAAGCACAATTGAAATTGAAGATAATCATTCATTCATTGAAAAGATAAAAATGAGTCATACTGACTAAGGTTGCTCATTAATCACCCATTAAAGAGTTTAACGTAGCATCTTAATAACAATGGTAATGTCTAGGCTATCTAAGGGAATCCTCACACTCACTCTGATTATTCACATGTCTGACAAGAAATAGATATGTAAGCTACACACCCACATCAAATCTGCATGCCAACAATAGAAGGTCAGGCTTCAAGATCTTTGCACTCACGATCAAAGCCTTGCGCCAATGACAGAAGTGGAAGAACTCCCACCAGCATTAGTAAGCTCTCACACATGTGACAGTCCTTCACATGCGTAAGGGCCTTAACTTTAACTCTTCCCTCACACACGTGACACCTTCTTCACATGCGTCAGGCCCTTTTGCCCCACTCTACACATTTTCTTCTTTACCTAAAATCACAAAAATAAAACTACTAAGTACCTAAACATACCAAAAAAAACAATAATAAAGCTTATAAAAACATAACTAAAAACTATATTAAATAAAAACACATCAAATTCTCCAACACTTAACACATTGTTTGTTCTTAGGCAATATCTAAACAAAGAAAAATATTCAAAATATGCTTAACTAACCAACATACTAATACACATAATTCTAATCTTCACATCTCTAAGTTTCACTAATACACCAACCCGACTCATATCAAATTCACATAGTCAACTTATGCTCAAGACCATCCTAATATTGATTCCACACTCAAAATTATAAATAACTCAATTCAAACATCACAACCTCAACTTCTATAGTGAAAAACAATATAGTCAAGCTATTGATTATGAATAGTAAAAACTCATATATCAAACCACACTTATTTTCTTGATAAGACCTTAACTTTTAATTTATAATTTGATTTTTTTATTAGAGTTAACAAGTCTTCCCTAAGTCATAATCCATTTCTCTTATTTTTTTAACTTTCAGATTTATTTTTTTTTTAGAAAAACACACTACATTCATTTAGGCTACTTTGCATACTCATATCTTTGGTGGAACAGTGGAGTAGATAAGGCACATGCATCGTATTCTCCTTCCTGCTATTTTTGTTAACTCTACAACTTACTTGAGTTTTTATTTTATTTTATAGTGATTAAGGACTTAACATATAAGTTAATAGCTGATACTATATCAATGAGGCAAATAAATAATTAAACTAAAATGCCTTTAATTTAAAAGCATGAAACTAGCATTAGAACTGTCCTAAACTTAATCAAACTATGCAAATTCAATATAAAGTTAAAATCTAATGTTCTTTCATTAACTTGCTTATAAGAAAATAAAGAAAGAAAAATCATGCATATTAGTTAAAATAAAACATACCATTTTTCTAATTTTTTTGATGATATATTAACATAATTAACACACAAACTATCACACAAAATCTTTTACCCTAGAAGATATAATTCCTCCCCCCTCCCATACTTATTTGAGACAATGCCTTCAATGGCTCTTAAAAGAGTAGAAAATAAAGAAGCTAAAGGAAAGAATTACTCTTCTAGTATGAATAATACCTCATTTAGATTGAGGAGGAAAGCTCTCCAAAATCTGACACATTTGTTAGGCACTGGTGCACCCCAAGTGATCCATCTTACGGTCCATGTAATCTAAATGTTGTATAACTGGATGCACTTCGGGGATAGAGGACTGCTCAAACTTATTTGATTATGGTGGAGGTTGTTGCTAATTTGGTTCTGCATTGCCTTCTTGATAGGAAGGCTCACCTCTGTCACTTGGTAATATTAACAATCGGATAGTATCTCTTTCCTTAATAACATGGTTAGATTGTTGTAAAGAAATACTATCAAAATTTCTTTCGTTAGGAATTAGCATTAGATTATTAGCAGAAATATTAAAAGCATAAAAATGCATAGCAAAGTCTGTAATAATGTGGCCTAAACCAAGTGTAGCTCTAGAATATCTGATGGTGTAGAGCAAATGTTTAAAAATAAATGCAGAAGTGCATACTCTAGTCTTAGAATGCATATACTATTACATGAATAGTTCAATCTTAGAAACTTTATTACTCTTTAATTTTCTAAATATTGCATGACATATGAACTTATGAAAAAGAGCAATATATGAATCTTTAAAGCTCATTGTTGAAATATTTTTATGGCTATAATGGGGTTCTCCAATCAACAGTTGCCAAATTTCTTCAGCATTAAAATTATCAGCCAAATCATTAACTTTTTCAATAAAGAAAATAAAAATTCGTCGCATAGTCTTATGAGTCACTACACATTACTTGCCTAATAATCTAAATTTCATTTGAGTTCATGCCTTATTTATAAGCCAAGTGTTGTAAAATTCTAAAACTAGCTCTACAAAACTAGGATCCATTATGGTGATGAACTCAGTCCAACCTAAGCGCATAGCATATGCCTTTATAGTGTCTACACTATTTAACTGCTTTAAAGTATCAAAATCAAAGAATTTGCATGCAATCAGAATTCTAGACACATATTGTTCATATCTTGCTCTTTTCTCAACAAAATAAATTGGAAAGTGAGCATCATATCTAAATGAGATGTCTATTTCTACATGTTCTTAAACGTCCTCAGCACTGTCATGTGAAGTTTCTTCATCCTCACACTTGTGATGTGGTGGAATTGAGTCACACGTGCGTAACTACTCTCCATGCCTCTATGATGAGCTTCTGGCCTTTGGCATCTTTGATTTTCCTAAATAATGGAAGAAAGGGGCTGAACTAGTGATGAGTTTGTGAGATTTGGTGATTATTTTAGTTAAAATAAGAATATTAAAAAGTAATTCGAAGTTAGGGTTTAGGAATAGTTAAGATAAAATGGAAAAGAAGAAGAAAATTTAAAGGAGAAAATGACATGGTCATCATACCTGCACAATATAAAGTGCACGTGAAAAACAAGTAAGTGTCATGCACGTGAGGAAGTCCTCATGTCCGTGACATTTGGATTACCTTATGGTGTCATGTGAGTGAGGCAGTCCTCACACCTATGACACCTCTTTGTCTTGTAGACTTTCTGTAGCTCCTCTTTCATCAAACTTTCTCTTCTGTAAATGTATTCTTAAACACAATTTAGAGTTTTAATTCAAATAGAAACTTAAATCTTAAACAAAAATGAAAATCAAAGCTAATAAACTAAAAAAACATAGAAAGAACTTAGGTTGCCTCCCAAGAAGTGCCATATTTATTGTCTAGGCAAGAAATTGCTAACTAAGGTCCTTTTAAGGTGAGTGAAAAGTCATTCGAAGCTGCTCATCTACTTCTACATCTCTCACAATTTCACCATGCACATTTACATTTGAGTTTCCTTCAGAAACAAACTTATAAACCATAAACAAGAAAAACACTAATTTGTAATAGGTAAAGTTGAAAAGTAACATACCTCAATTTTATTAATCTCACATGATACTGACATGGTTAGTTTTCTATACTTAACATCAATGTGAGTGTCTAAAAAGGTCTACTAAGAAGTATTATGGAACTTTCTTTTAAGCTTGCATTCTCAATATCCATAACCACAAAATCAACAAGCATTATTAACTTACCAATTTGAACCATGAGGTTTTCTATTTTACTCAAGAGAAGTTTTATTAAACTATCAGCTAATTGAAGGTTTATGTTAGTTGGTTTTAATTCTCCTAAACCCAGTTTCCTAAAAATTGAGTAGCGCACTAAATTCACACTAGCACCTAAATCTAACATAGCTTTTGCCTTTATTCCTTCTCCCAAGGTAATATTAATAATGAAGCTCACAGGGTCTCTCTTCTTTTTCAGTAATAGTGATGTCACTAGGTTTTTCCATGTCTTTTTTCACATTTGAAGACTCTTCTTTCACTGATTTTGTTAGTGAATATATTTTTCTTACAGATTTGAACAAAACTAAGTTATGCTTATCTAGAGAAGATGTCTCACTTTTATTTTGTTTTTCTTTGTTTGAAAAAAAGAGGTTGATAAGGCTCTGCTATTTTGTGTAATTGAAGTGTTGGACTTTTTTCCTCTTTTCCTTATATTATGCATTACTCTTCAAAAACTTCAATTCTTTAGTCTGTAATTCACGTATACCTATAAGAGAATAGTACTTCACATTAGTTTCATAATGTACTTCATCATTACAGGTGTTACCATATATAGTTATAAACTTGGCTTGTTCTATATGGGTTGGTAACTTCCCTGTTTTCATTTTCTTGTACTGCCTCTACTATTTGCCCAATCTAAATTTCCAGCCTTTTAAATGGAGCTTCAATTGAATCAAGCCTCTTATATGTTCTCTCCTACTTGTCTTGAGTTGTTAGTATGAAATTATTTAATGTTGTTTCTAGAAATGGTTTTTTAGGTGCACTAGCAGGTCCAATTTGGTTTGGATGGGGTTTAAAGGTTGATTTAGAGTCTCTTGGTAATGGTATTGTTAATTTGGATTTTTATTTCAAAGGACTTGAGATGGGTTCTGATCAAAATTTGTGCAAGAGAAATTAGGATGGTTCCTCCAACTAGGGTTGTAGGTGTTTGAGTAAGAATTATTTTGTTGCCTAGGCTTGATGGAATTTAAGGCATTAGCTTGCTCCATTTCAATCCCTATCAAAGAACCGAAAGAAGAACACATATTAGCTCCATATCCATAAATACTTCAAATTCCACATACCTTATTTACAAATGTGTGTCATTTATTGGTTAGCATTCTAACTTGCTTTGTGAGTTCTACAATTTGTAATGTCAACTCATTACCACTGAAAACTTTGTGTACTACCATTTTTTCCTATCACACTATTTTATTAAGAATTAGCTTCTAGTAGTTCAAAGATGTCATAGACCTTTGTTACCCAAACCAGTGACCAAGAAGGGGGGTTGAATTGTTTGACAGATAAAATTTATTTGGAGAAAGAAGAAGCTAAATAATGAATGGTGAAAGGAAAAGGGATATAGTGCACACAAGATTTATAGGGGTTCAGGTACTAACAAACCCTACTCCTCTCCCCAATCTCGATTGGTTATTTCACTCACACTTGAAGTGTTACAATAGAGTTTTATCTTTAGCTCACTCCCAACTATGGTGTTTCTCTCTTGGCTAACACCTAACACAGAAATAACCTTTGTATTTTAGTGGCTAACATAACAACCAAATCCTTATGCTTTTTAAGGCTCACACAAAAATCCATATCAGTGTTTTGCTCATAACCCAACTTACTCAAACTCACTTTTGAGTAATTTATTACAAGATGAAAACACTCACTAACCAAAATGCTCAGCATTTAAGAGCAATTATGGTTTTACAATCATAAATAATGAAAGTTGTTGAATCAAAAATAAATGCACAAAGCTATACAAGATTAGAAGATTGAATGATTATCTTTTCTAACTTGTAGAAGTCATAAATGTATTGTATTAATACTTCCAGATCAAATATAGTCATGTTGGGGTGCATTTAATGTAAATATAGTCATTCAGCTGCTTTCCTGTTTGCACCTAACAAGTTTCTCTCTCCAGGTTCACGGGCGTGACTAATTTTTCACAAGTGTGACTGTTCTTCATAGCCATGAATGAAAGTCATGACTCTATCCATAACTCTTGTTGTCAGAAAATGAATGGTCATTCACATGCGTGAAAAATCTTCACGGGCATGACTTTATCAATCTTTACAGTTGGGCCACTGTTTCAATGTCGTAAACATTTGAATGAACAGTCTTCGTGCTTACTGGTTTCAAGTGCATGATTAAGTATTTACGGGCATGAAGAGCTATTTTCACAGGGGTGGTGATTTTGCACCACGGGCGTGACTCTTTGCATTTTTCCAATATTTTGAACTTCAATTCTTCTCTTTCAACTTGCTTCAAGGTTTTAGCAATACATAACCTATCTAACACACTTAGAGTACAAAATGTGGTTAAATTCCTTGTTTCCTAATTATTTGTTATCATTAAAATGGCAGAAATATCCCTCAAGGTTCAACAATCTCCTCCTTTTTTATGGTGACAAATAATTAAGCAATATGGGGTCTAAAGAGAAAATAAAATTTCTCCCCTTCAATTGATACTTAATAAACATGATTCATAAGAAATACTAGATGCAACAGAAGGTTCAAAAAAAATTGAAATAAGCAATGAACATAGCATTCATGTCAAGATAAACAAAGTATTCATACCAAGTATATGAAGGGTATATTACAAGTATATGATATGTTGATTGGGCATTTTATGCTTTATATGAAAGGAATATGTCAAGTATATGTAATATATATATATATATATATATATATATATATATATATATATCAAAGTAACATTTTCATTTGCTCACTTATTTTCTCCTTTTGTAACAAGCAAAAAGAGATAAGACAATGGAGAATAAATATCACTGTATTAACAAAAGATTTACAAGACACATGAGTTATAAAATATAAAAGAAACTTTCCTAAACATAAAAAAAGTATTACAATAACATGATCCTAAGGATCCTAAGACATAAAAAGTAAAACTAAGATAATGAAAGTCATGGCTTGAAGCCAGACATCTGCTTGCAAAGATGAGCTACCTCCTCCTCGAGGTTATCAATCCTGGACTTGACAAAGTCCTTAAAGTTTTCCATCTTTGTATCAATTGCCTCCTAAAAGGTGTTTATACTTTCCTAAGGCATGTCAAAGTGAGGAGTCAGAAGTGCAGCAATCTACTGTGCCAAGTCTTCCGGAGGTGCCAAAAAGGTCTCGATGGTAGAAGGAGCATCTGGAACAACTGGAGGTGGAGTCTCAACAAGGGCTCTCTTCCTCTGTTGGAGCCCTTGAAATCCTGATTTGAATTCCTCGAACTTTTTAGGCTCTCATGCCATCTCTCCTGCTGGGGTGATGAAGCAGTAAGACACTTCATCCTTATGGTGGACTCTCAGTGCTGCTCCCATCTTGATGAATGACTCAATGTCGAGTTAGTCTCTAGGATAAGTTGGAACGATATTGTAAATATGATTGTTGAGATCTAAAATTCTCAGCTCTACTGCCAAATGCGTCGTATAACCTCCGATAAGAATGTCTCATGAAGGCTTGGAGGCAATGGACTAAAGGTGAGAAACCATCGGGATAGTGCCACAGGCTCACTCTTTCGAGCCATATCAAACAGAAGCAATTCAAACTTCTGAATTGAGCCGTTGTTTTCTCCCCGAGCAAAAATGCTATATGCGAGAAACCGGTGAATGTAGCGAAGCACTGGCAATATCAAATGTGTGCTCTTCTTCTCTTGATGTTACTCATTGTCAAAATTGGACCAGACATCGTGAGGGCAAAATCCTGCCTTATTGTCATGGATCATTCCTTCATGTGGGAGCTTAAAAATCTCTCCGAATTCAACAGCGGTTAGGGTTTTCTCCTGCATGCAAAGCTAGAAGGAGACTCTCCCAATCGAAGAGTCCTACAATGTGCTAAGAAATTATAAAGTTAGCTCCCGAAATGTGGGTCGATAGATATCAACAAATTCCAGTAATCTACACTTGCGTAGCTAAACTTTCATGTTAGAGGTAAGGTCTAATGTCTTGACACACCCATAATCGAAGGTTCTTATTAATAAGAGAGGCCATTTTTTGAGGCAAGCATATCTTGAATGGCAATGTCGAGGTATGACATTGAGTAAATAATCCGTGTGTAGCTTTAGGGCTGAAGTCTTCTTCTTCCCTTTTGATTGACTGGATCTTGAAGCCATTAAAAAGTTTGAATGTTTGAAAGGAAAAAGAAACTTTAACTTAGGGTTTGAAATCAGACCCTAAAAGTCAGAAACAAAAGTGAGTGAGGTGTTTAGTGATTGATTTTGGCAAGAATATATGGTAAAAAGAAGTTTGGGAGGTCGTATTTGACCGGAAAAGATTAGTAATCACAACTGTCGCGAGGCTAAAGAGAGAGAAAGTGAGAGAAAATAGTGAATTTCAAGTTATATTTCGATAGATTCATGGCCTTGAATAAATGTTCACAGGTATGAACATTCATTTTGACGGTTAGGCAAGGTAGTGACTTAAACCATGACTCAAGGCGTGAACGAGACTACCTAAAAATTGAGGCATTTTCACTGTCGTGACGCAAAATAGTCACAGACGTTAATAAAGGCTATCATGGAATCCAATCGTGATCCAAGGCATGAAATAAACCGTGATCAAATCTGTTGGTTTTGGCTGCCATTTTCACAACCGTGAGGATTTATTCACGGGTGTGAATATCTAAAATTTTATAAAAAAAATAAAACTAAGTCCTATTCATGAGTATGTGATATCCAAACATTTCCTAAACATTTTAAACATAAAAATAAATATTGTTTCATATAACATGATAATACAAATCATCAAAAAATCAAAAAATCATTCAAAGTTCACAATATAAGATTTTTAAAAATGTCAAAGTGTACTCATGACATAAGAATTATCATTTAAGACAATTTGGTGCCATCAAGCATTCCAAGTACTTTTTTTATAAAGCATAACCTTTTATCATTGAGAGGATTGATAAAAATATCAACCAATTGGTTGTTTGTGTTAATGAATTCTAGCACAAAATCTCCATTTTGAACATGATCTCTTAGGAAGTGATGTCTAATTCCATAGGCTTAAGCACATTTTCAATATGTATAAATTATTTTTCTATAATCAAATTACAAGAAAAATATATAAAGAGTCCCATCAATTTAGGAAGTGATGTCTAATTCCATAGGCATGATTATTTTAATTGAAATATGGTTTGAATATGATTCAAATAATTAATTTCAGTTTGCTCTTATAGTGTTGGATAGGGTTCTTAGAAGATTTATAGAACTAGTACTGTCACAATTGATGGGAATATGATCCATTATTTGACCATAATCTTTAAGTTGTTGTCTCATCCAAAGAACTTGAGTGCAACAACATACTATTGCCACATATTCCACTTTAGTGGTTGATAAAGCAACAGAAACTTGTTTCTTGCTAAACCAAGATACTAGGCATTCTCCAATGAAGTTATAAGTACTTGAAGTGCTTTTTCTATATAATAGACTATTGGCATAATCAACATTTGAAAAACTAATGATATGAAAATAAGCATTCTTAGGATACCATAGACCTAGATGTAAAGAGCCACATAAATATTTTATGATTCTTTTAATAGCATTCAAATGTGATTCTTTAGGACATGATTGAAATCTAGTACATGAGCATACATTATACATAATGTCAGGTCTAGAAGCAGTAAGCTATAAAAGAGATCCAATCATACCTTTATAAAGCTTTTCATCTATACTCTTATCCTTCTCATCTTTGTCCAATTTGGTTGATGTACTCATTGGAGTCTTTGCAATCTTACACCCTTCCATTCCAAATTTCTTTAATAGTTCTTTGGTGCACTTGGATTGGTTGATGAAGATGTCATCATTGCATTACTTAATTTGAAGACCAAGGAAGAACTTGAGCTCACCCATCATGCTCATTTCAAACTTCCTAGTAATACACTTAGCAAATTCTTGGCAAAGCAATTCATTAGTAGACCCAAAAATGATATCATTAACGTAAATTTGAACAAGTAATATATCATGCTTGTGTTTTTTAATAAAAAAACGTTGTGTCTGCATGTCCTTTTGAAAAATTATTTTCTAATAGAAATGCACTAAGCCTTTCATACCAAGCTCTTGGAGCTTGTTTTAATCCATACAAGGCCTTAGATAGCTTAAACACATGATTTGGCAATGTATGACTTTCAAAACTAGGAGATTGTTCAACATAGACTTCCTCTTCTATAAAGCCATTTAAAAAGGCACTTTTGATATCCATTTGAAAAAGTTTAAAATTCATGTGGTATGTAAAAGCTAAAAGTATTCTAATTGCTCCTAATCTAGCAACTGGAGCATAGGTTTCATCATAATCTATTCCTTCCTCTTGATTGTACCCTTTGGCAACTAACGTAGCCTTATTTCTAATTATAATACCCTGTTCATCTAACTTTTTTCTAAATATCCATTTACTACCAATGATTGGATAGTCCTTGGGTCTAGGAACTAAGGTCCAAACCTTATTTCTCTCAAATTGGTTGAGTTCATCTTGCATAGCAATTACCAATTTTTACCATTTAGAGCCTTATCAATATTCTTTGGCTCAATTTGAGAGACAAAAGAAAGATTAGATCTAGTACTTTCACCTTTTGTAGGATTACCAATGATTTATTCCATATGGTGGTTTCTTATGAATTTCTACTCCTTTTGAAGCTTTTGGTTCCTTCCTCTTGAGCTCGAGGTAGTGAATTATCTTATTGTTTCTCCTCTTGATCATCATCATCTTTCATTGAGGTTCCATCATCCTTTTCATGATCAAGATCAAGCATTTTCATTGTTCCTACAATGTCATCAAAGCATTACCTTTCACAAGATCAAGTTTACTAGATTCATCAAAAACAACATTCATAGATTATTCTACAACTAATGATCTTTTATTAAAGACTCTATAAGCTTTGCTAGATGTGGAGTATCCTAATAAGATACCTTCATCAAATTCAGAGGCAAAATTTCTAAGGTTATCCTTGGTGTTTAATATGAAGCACTGGCATCCAAATAATTTAAATTGTGAAATCATAGGTTTTCTTCCATTCCATAGCTCAAATGAGGTTTTATCTAAAAGTGATCTTTTGAAAACACGATTAGAAATATAACATGAGGTATTTATGGCGTCAGTCCAAAAGTAGATTAGTAAACCATACTCATTAAACATTATTCAAGCCATTTCAATTTAAGTCCTATTTTTCCTTTCAACTACCCCATTTTGTTGAGATGTTCTAGGAGTTGAAAATTATAAGAAATACCATATGCTAAATAAAAGTTTTCAAAATTTTCATTTTTAAATTCTTTGCCATGATCACTTTTTATTTTAGAAATAAAATATCATTTTTTCATTTTGAACCTTTTTGGCATTTTTGAAGGATTCAAAAGCATCACTCTTTTGAGCCAAGAAAATTACCCATGTGAAACTAGAGTAATCGTCAACAATAATAAATGCATAGTGTTTACCTCCTAAACTAGAAATTATAGTTGGTCCAAAAAGATCTAAATGCAAAAGTTGTAATGGTTTAGAGGTACTTATTATATTTTTAGACTTGAATGATGTTTTGTGTTTCTTTTCTCTTTGACACGATTCACATGTCTTATCCTTTTCAAATTTGACTTTTGGTAGTCCATTGACTAGCTCTCCTTTGCTAAGGCTTTGAATTATGTCCATACTTGCATGACTATGCCTTTTATACCATAACCAAGACTCATCGCTAATTGTTATAAGACACTTAGAAGAGAGGTTCGATATCTTGTGTAAGTCTATTACGTAAGTATTGTCATCTCTATCTTCTTTGAATATCGCTTGGCCATTTAGAGTGGTTACAAAACATTCATTTGAGGTAAAGGTGACTTAGTTTCCCTTATCACATAATTGACTTATACTTAACAAGTTATGTTTTAAACCATCAACAAGCAAAATATCTTCAATTAAAGTTGCACCATTTAAACCAATAGAGACAATGTCAATTACCTTACCCTTCGCATTATTTCCAAAAGTTACCTTACCACCATCATACCTTTTGATATGGGTGAAGAGACTTTTATTTCCGGTCATATGCCTTGAGCATCTACTATCCACTAGTAAAGCATTTTCCTTTGATAAGGATTTGAGGCATACCTACAAAACCATAATTTAGGTTTGGTTTTTAGGTACCCAAATGAACTTGGGTCCTTGGGGGTTAGCACTATAAGGTTCCCAATTAGCCTTCCTTCTAAAACAATATTTGTCATGCAATAGTGACATTTTTTAGACTTATATATGCTTTTCCATTTTTCCATGTGTTTAGGCTTTATTATTTTCCTAAGTGGTGTTTGTGCACGATGACATAAAGATGCATTTGTGATAGGTGTTCTCCTAAGTGCATGCTTCTTGTATAAGAAAGTATGATTGGCTTTTTGAGGTTTTCCTCTTGAGCCAAATGACCCTTAATTACTTTTCTTTTGAGTAGAAGGTTTTATGTGTGCATTGACTTTAGCCCTTGGGGCTATTACCTCAATAGTAGAGGTTTATGATGTGACTGATTTAACAAATATGGTTTTAGGTGAGGAGGATAATGATGCTCCATTGAAGCCTAGATCATGTCTCACTAAGGGAGGTCTTTGTAATATAATTAAAGTATCTAAACTCTCCTTCCTCTTGTATAATCTAGAAATAGAATTTCTACGCTCCTCAACTTAGTTTTTCAAAGCATTATTTTCGTTTAAAAGAGAATTTGTTAAGGGTTTTGAAGAAATTTCATTAATCATCTCTTTAAAGAGTCATTTGAAATTTTTAGCTCTTCAACTACCTTTTGAAGGTCATTGAAATCATTTCTAAGATTTGAGCTATTCTTTCTATAAATTTCTAGTTTTTTTTTTTGTATCTTTCTATTTCAAGGTTTAAGAATTCAACTATATAATCATCATCATCAATTAAATCACATAGATAATCACAATGTTGGGATATAGATCATATCTCATTAATGGAGTCATCCTCAATAGCCATGAAGCACAAGTTAGCCACCTCATCTTTCTCTTCTTCTTTAATGAATGAGGAGGAGGAGTCATCTGAAGTGGCTTTGTGATCCTTCTCTACATATTCTTTATTCGATCTCCTATTGTACTTCTTGAGCTTAGGACACTCCAATTTGATGTGAATTTCTCCCCACATTCATAGCATTTTACTTCCTCTTTGCCTTTATTGGATGAGAAGTTTCTAGGAGGGAACTTTAAAGCCTTTTACTTGTAGTTATTGATTGAGCCATATTTATTGAAGATCAATCTCTTTACTCTCCTTAAAAGTAGGGCTATTTACCCATCTCCTTCATCAATTAATTCTTCATCACTAAGAAGATCTTCATCTGTAGGCATGGAAGTTGATTCTTTGAGTGCAATTGGCTTTCTCCTCCCTTTTTCTCTTTCATTCTTTTTAGCTCTTCTTAGAGCCATCGTATGCGTGAGAAGTTAGCTCCATCAAAGAAGGGCTTGAAACCATAAAATCCTTCGTTGGCCATAGTTTGATCTTTAGTAGTGATTTTTAGGCTTGATTGCTAGTCCTTGCTCTAATACTAATTGTTGCCGAAAACAATAGCTAAGAAGGGGTTTGAATTGGTTGGAAAATAAAATTTACTTGGAGAAAGAAAAAGCTAAATAATGAATGGTGAAAGGAAGAACGATATAGTGCACATAAGATTTATAGATGTTCAGGTATTAACAAACTCTACTTCTCTCCCCAATCTCAATTGGGTGTTTCACTAACACTTAAAATACTACAATGGAGTTTTTTCTAGCTCACTTCCAACCATGACATTTCTCTCTTAGCTAACACCTAACCCAAAAAACCCGTTGTGTTTTAATGGCTAACACATAAACTGAATCCTTGTGTTTTTTATGGATCACACAAAACCCTTATAAGTATTTCACTCACAACCTAACTCTTTTAAACTCACTTTTGAGTAATTGATTACAAGATGAAAACACTCACTAACCAAAATACTCAGCAATTATGAGCAATTATGGTTTTACAATCACAAATAATGAAAGTTATTGAATCAAAAATAAATGCACAAAGCTATACAAGATTAAAAGATTGAATGATTGTTTTTCTTTTTTGTAGAATTCATAAATGTGTGTATTTATACTTCCAAATCAAATATAGTCATTTGGGGTGCATTTAATGTGAAAATAGTTGTTCAACCACTTTTTCATTCACGCCTAATAAGTTTCTCTCTCAAGGTTCATGGGTGTGACTGAGTCTTCAGGTGCATAACTATTCTTCATAGCCGTGAATGAAAGTGGTGGCTCTGGTTGTGACTCATTCTGTCTGAAAATGAGTGTTCATTCATGGGCGTGACTAATATTTCCAATGGTGTGAAAAGCTATTTTCATGGGAGTGGTGATTTTTTACCACAGACATTACTTTTCAATTCACGGGTGTGACTATTTGCTTATATTCAATATTTTGAACTTTAATTCTTGTCTTTCAACTTGCTTCAAGGTTTTAGGAATGCATAACCTATCCAACACACATAGAGTGCAAATATGGTTAAATTCCTTGTTGCTTAATTATTTGTTATCATCAAAATGGAAGAAATATCCTTTAAGGTTCAACATGATGTCTTTATAGATAGAAACAAAATGGGAAGAAAAGAAAGAAAAAGTTCCAACACCTCAGTTACATAAAGCAACTGAGCCTTATAGGCCACCTTTTCTCAAACACAAAGAACATAATAAGGGTGAGACATCTTCTTGATTTAAGAGTGACTCACATTTGTTTGATTTTGTTAGGAAAATACCTCCACCAATAAAGTGTTAAAAAAAGCAGCCCTTAAATATGAAAAAGAACTTGGAGGAACCTAAAGTGACATCACTATTAACTCTACCTGAAAAGAAGAAATATCTTAGGAGCTTTACTATTGACATTTCCTTGGGAGTGAGAATGAAAGCATTGTGTAATGCCTGTAAGTAAGGGCCTAGTAATAACATGTAATAAAAGTATATGAAGGGTATATGTGATGTATATAGTGACTAAGGGTATTGGAAATATGAAAATAATTAAAAACAAATATAAAAATGTGAAGTTTAATAGCATTCATACCCATGAAAGATAGAATCACGACCATGAATGTTGCAAAACTTGGGTTCTTAAGCTGTGGATCTTCACGGTCGTGGCACACCTATTCACGCCCGTGAAGACCTGTAGCTTAAATAAAACAGTTTTGTATTTTTGATAGAAACTCACAGAAATTCAATTGAGAACCTTAGCCACTAAACACCTTGAACCCTAGAATCTTTTTCCCTCAATCCCTTTTAATTTTGGTTGATGAAATACAAAATTCCATCATAAACAAGGTTAAAATGGATTAGAAACAATGATTTAATTATAAAAGACTGAAGTCAGAATCAAAGAGCACTAGGATACAATTTTGAACCCTATAATCAATTTGTAATCATTGATATAGAGGTAAAGGATTGTGGTTCAATTCAGTTTTGTTGGGGTTGTGAGTTTAAGGGTTTAAGTTAGGATTTGTGCTTGTTTATGGAATAAATAGGCAGTTATGGTATTAATAAATGATAATGAGGTTCTTGTTTTGTGATAGGAGGTGAAATAGAGGGTAGAGATAACAGCTAGAGTAGTAGATGCGAAAGACACTGAGTTTAAGGTTCCAATATTTCAGGTTTGTACATATATGCATTTTAATTTGAAATATGGTATGTTGTGTGCTATATGATAAAATTGATATGTTAATTAGCATATGTTGTATTACCAAAGTTGTTAGAAATTTAGTATGAATTATGTTGAATCTGATATGCACTATGATCATTGATAATTGAAATGTATGAAATATATGGTTTAGGATTTGAGCATCGAATCCATTTTGAGTTGTTAAATGATTAGATATGCATAATTAATGTTTGTAATACAATGTATATTGGTAGGAAATGTTGATAAAAGTGGCTAACATTGGTTAGCCTTAGAACCATTTCATGTTGTGTGGGGAATTGCCTTAAAACAGTGCTAAAAAATTGTCTCATACTGATGTTTCACGGCTATGAAGTTGGGCTTCACACCTATGTATGCATCACATAAGATGTTCACACCAGTGAACGTCCACACCGAACTAGCCACAGCTGAGTCATGAGTAGACATCTTATGAACGAAGGCTTAAAGCCTATGAATTACTATTCACACCTGTGAATGCCCTATATTCAAAATTTTGTTATTTGGATTATATGATAGAATTGCATGAGTTTGATATGCACACACACTTAACATGATTAAATGAGATAATATAAAGTATGATAACTTGAATATGAAGATAGATATGTTTTTTATGCAACAAATCAATTAATTACATGGATATACATATTGTAATTACAAGGAATCATGTGGTGATTATGTGAAATCATGAAATGAATTATAAATGATGCAAATAAACAGAATATGATTATAAATGCACATTCTCTATTTGAAAACTAGCTTAGAATATATGGCATGCCATTGAGGGGGTTAAGGTATCGTAGGATATAATTATTGTGTTAAATAAGGGTAGCTTAAGCTTGGATTAGAGCACTCCAGATTACTTAGGGACAAAGTGGCTTAAGCTTAAGTTAGAACGTCCTTATTTCCATATGCATGCAGATATTATAATTACTCATCAGAGTGGCTTAAGTTTGAGTTAGAGCACTCATGATTTGAGAAGCTCGGTAGTAGCAATACAAACATATATATTTAGTGAGCAGGGTGACTTAAGCTCTAATTAGATCATTCTTGCTTCACAACCCGCATCCAAGTAGTCCAAGTCTAGTGTGTTGGATTGAACACAGTTAATTATAATGTAGCACACGATGAGATTGTAAACTAGTAATACATAATGTAAAATCATAATTATGAAGTTTGAATATAGTTACATCCTGGAAATATAATGTGTAAAATAGTAATCAGACATACGAAACCAAAAGATAGCTACTTGTATTATATGATGTCCATACTCTGAACCAAGTGGGGTATAGAATGGTGAAAGGAATAATTGCACGAAAAATTATCTATGGAAAGGTTCATAGTCAAACCACTGAATTTCTGGTCAATTGGGGGTCATGATATGTTGCTAGATACTACTCATGACTTACTTAAATTAATTGTTAATTTAAGTGGTCACCATAATGAGGAATTTAATGGGTCACACGTATTGCAGATGTGGATAATGAGTTAAATATCATTGGACATGATCTAAAAATATGATAGAATTATTTCGGATTGGATCACGATAAGGTCTAGGAAACAATCCCTCAATAGAGGCCCACTGGCCTATCCAGTAGTAGGTCCATGTAGGCTGCACTACACTCTAATTCGTGCAGTGCCGTTAGGCCATAATTGGCCTTAATTAGGCCAATTATGGTCATTACTATTCATTCATGTCATTTTTCTTCTCTTTTGATTTTTGATATTCTTTCTGAATTTGATTCAAATGAAAAAGACTTCAAAAGAAAGAAAAGAGACATGAAAATTATTTTTGGTGAAAAATAATTTTTGAGACACAATAATTCTCTCAAGAATATATTCAAAGTTAGCACTTTGAATATTGTTCAAATCATCTCTTTTGATAGTTTTTTCTTCATATCTTCGCATGGATTATCATTAAAGATATCCTAGTATGGATTGTTGTAGTTTTCTACAATCCAACAATGCGAAAATTTGAATAAAAATTAACAAATTGCAAGGTATAATTTTTTACCTCTACATTTAATAAATTAGTTTTAATGGCACAAGTATGATATTTTGTTTCAGGTTTTGAAATTATTTTTTCACTGAAATTATGAATGTGATTCGCTTTCAAAACCCAACAGAGGTATCAGAGCCCCTTGTGTCCATTAAAAATAATTTTAATTGAAAATACAATGGGAATGCACGGTTTTGATAATTATGGATCAGTAGGTTTGAAATTTTGAAATGAATTTGTAAAATTTGTTTTACATATTTTTCTTTCTTTGATATAATCATGAGATGATTAAGGATGATTATTTTGATTAAAAAATAGTTTGAATATGATTCAAATAATTAATTTCATATTTATTTCAAAAATGCTGAAAATTGCATTGTTTATGAACATGTGTTGTTGTTTTGGTTAATTGATGGAGCTGTTTATATTTTTCTTATAATTTGATTATTAAAAAATTATTTATATATATTAAGAATGAGTTTAACCCTTTGGAAGTGTCCAATAATTAATTAAAAATTATTTGAATTAATTTTTTAAATAAATATAAAAATGAGATTGTTTTGGCATACCCTATGGGACTGTTTATTTGATTTTTTTTATATATGATTATTTTATTTTCAGTACCTTGAAATAATTTTTACTGAGTATAAATATATTATTTTTATGTTATATGCATGCAAAAATTATTTTTTTAATTTAAAAATTAAAAAACAAATTATAAATATTGATTGAGTTTTTTGAGCATCTAAACGTGTTGGTTCGTTTGTCTTAATAATTTATGCTTATGTCAAAAATATTTTGATGAACTTAAGCTGAGCTAAAGATTCTTAGAAAGATTATTTGAGATTTTGGAAATTTTTTGAATTTTTGGAAATTAATTTTGAATTAATTTAAATTAATGAATGGTAATTCTAGTATGACTAGAATTTGGTATGTATATTAAAATTAAATTATTTAATTTTGACATCATAATATTTCGACTTTAAGGTGAATTAATTTTGAATTAATTCTAAAAATATGAAATTTAATTTACTTTGGTTAAATATTAAATTTCACATTAAAATGACATACCTTTAATTAACCGAAATAACACAATTAGACAATTTCGGTTCAAGCGTTGAATCGATTTTCAAATTGATATCCAAAATTGTCTATTTTATTTTATTTTACACATTAGATAATGCATGTTAGAGGTGTATATAAAGGCATGATGGATGATTATGGACTTAGGCCCAATGTGATTGAGTATGCATGGATTTGTTTTGTTTTATGGTAAATAGGATCTGCGTGTCCTTGTCTCTCTATCTTTCTCATGTATTTCTCTTCTCATCTTACTCCTCTCAAATATAAATTGAGCTTTTTTATACTTTAAAATATGTAATTAGATTACATAGAATTAGGATAAAATGATGACACAAATGAGCAAGAAGTGAATGAGGTGGTGCCATAAAAAAATGAGGACTTAGAAATAGGAATTTGATTTCTATTTTGGGTTTGTAAATTTATTCGTATACCTAAGTAAGACCTAGTCAATCTCTTTTTGGCTCAAGAGATTGACTTTAGTATGTTCATAATCATGTCATATAATTAATGTAACTATCTTTATATATCTATATGATGAATGTATGATATATAAAAGCATGCAATAATAACATGATGAGACTTAACAAAGAAATTCTTCACCAAATAAATAATTAAGTCTTACGCCTTTCATTAATATGGGGAGAACTAGAGTTCTTCTAGAGTTAGGGTTGTTGAGTTTCCTCAAGCTCACTCTATAAGAATATGTTCAAACCATTAAAATTATATTTTACGATTAATGGGTTAGACTTAACCGATATTATTAGCTTGTTAGATTTGCACCAAGGTTAATGTGTATTGGAGGCAAAGTTGGGTTAGTGTAAATGAGATGTACACATATCAAGAGTTGATAGCCCAATGTATGTGCACACATCAATTAGTTAATTGCACAAGATTCGATAGTTGAATGAATAATGCAATTGGTATGGATTAGATACCTACCAATCAAACTAAGGATGGCTTGTTGAGTTGCCTCAAGATTATTCTTATCTAGTTAGATATGGACCCACTAGGAGAACTTCCATATAGGTTTTCTTGGGTTCATAGTGAGGGCTATGGATTCACAATAATAGTAGGAGTCATAATGCGATTTATTAAAGACCTAATAAACATGCATTCTCATATATATTCTAACATGCTCTATTTTACATCTAGGTTGCTAGAATCATCATCATTTTGATGAGTGTGAATTTGTGATCACTAATGGAGTCAAATAAGTTGATTGCCCTAACT
>CM042906.1:493925-528558 GCA_023653625.1 Triadica sebifera
GACAGTATGCTCAGCGACTACTTAATTATTTTATAACTCGGCATTTATTGTCTATATTGTTAGTAATAACTCAGCACATTTTTGGTGCCAACATAAATTTTAAACTCAACATTATTTCTTAATCCCTACATAAATTAAATCTCAATACTATTTTTTAGTGTCTATATAAATTAAATCTCAATATTATTTTCTAGTGCCTACATTTCTATCCTTTTATTGATATGTCAACATATCCTAATTTCTAGTTATCGATTACATGTTATAGGGCTTATTCACATTTGTCACTTTTATTATTATTTACCTCAATTAGGTATGAAATGCCAACAATAAACTTCATTAAATATTTTACAACATCATACTTGCTCATTTAATCATTATAAATATAATAAAAGTCAAATAATATATTTTTCTATCATAAAATTCAACCATATATATACAAGCTATCATATTCTGGGCAGAATTTATGTCTCATATTTTCCTACATTTTTCATCCATTTTTTAAATGGAATTTGGATAAGTGACCAATTAAAAAAATATAGATACATGTATTATCTTTAATTACCAACTGGAATCACATAAAACTGAATTTTTTACCAAATGTTATGAATTTTCACTCAGTTATATTTATTCTATTATACCCAGTATTTTAGTGGACAGATTCCCAGTTCGAATTTTGAGTCCATTTTACACCTAAATTAAGGCATATCCATGTATAATGGACTAAATGAAAGTTGATGCCCTATGTCTTAAATTTCCAACTCAACAACAAACACTCAAAAATCATTTTCAGAACTCAAGTTATGACCAGAAAAGTAGACACTATTTATAAGAAGAATTTCCAACACTTCAGTAAATCATACATATTTTCATCTTCATGCATCAACATCATATTCAAATTTTTATTTTCACTTTCATGACATCATTTAATTTCCAATTCATCACTCAATCAAAGTATCAATAATCACATACACAATTATACATAATATCACAAAATCAAAAATATTTTTCCATATTGAATTTTTGTCAAATGTATATACCTCAAAAAGTCTATTTCTCTTCACTCTTTTCTTCCTCCTAATTAGTTTTCTCCTTTCCCTTACTTCCTCTTTGATTATTTCCCAAAGATTGTTCACCTCTTTAGCCTAACAACAAATTTCACACTAATCAAGCACTAAACACACTAATCAACTCTTAATCACCATTAACATACTAATAACCCTAAATTACCAACCTTAATGGTAATTAACCTCAAAATCAAAGAAAAAAAGGAGAAGAAAAGTGAGAAGATGAAAAATCTAACCTCACCTTTGTAGATCTTCAAAATAACTAAAATTTTCCTTCTCTTTTTCTCTTTTTATCTTCCTTCCTCCTCCTTTGTTTTTTTCGATTAGCTTCACTTTCTTGTTGATCTAGTCTTAATCCGACTTTCTTCATATAAACCTTAGCTTTAATCGTAGACAAAAGAGAAGAACTTGGGAGATAGGTCACGACTACAAGGAGAGAAGAAGAAAGAATTTTCTTTGGTTAAGATAAGGAATAAGAAGAATTAATGACCAAAAAAATAAAATTTGACTTTATTTGTCCATTAATTTAAATTACTGGCAAATCCATCTCTATTATAACATCGAATTTTAATTTCATGGCTAATTTTACTATTGAAAATTTTTGTATTATAAAAGTAGCAACTTCTTTACTATCCTCTTAAAAATAACAAAAAGAAGTTCAAACATAGCAAAATAAATATTTGTTGTTAAATCTTCAAAATAGTGATGGTTAGTTATTCAAGGTATTCCAATGGTAAATTGTCGTCAATAATTACTTTCGATTTTTGCGATAGATTTTTATCTACGCTAATATTTGTCACTAATCTCTCACAATACCGTCACCATGCTGAGTGCCCTTTTTGGAGGCATATTCGACAACCAATTTTGGCGACGAAAATAGTCTTGTCACTAAATTTGTCTCTAATCTATATATCTTCACTAGTTTTTTAAAGTTTTTTAATTTTATTTCTATCACCTTTTCATTTAGGATTCATTACTAAATTTTATCGCTAAATTTTCTAACTATTTTATATTTTTCTTGTAGTGCGAGGGCTTAAATAAACATTTTATAGAGATAGTTACACCATAAGCAATCTCCAATCATCAATACTTAGCTTCAATATTAATAAGTACAAACTTCTTTTGTTTATCCTGCAAATTATAAAAAGTAAAGAAATGAAATAAGTAAAATGATTGTTTTAAAGTCACAAGCCAAAGATCCTGAAGTGAACAGCCTATTCATTTTTTTATCATCTAAATTTGGCTAAATCTTACACATACACTTTCACAGCATTGATAACAAAATGAAATAAAATAAAACATCAAATAAAATTGCCCCAATTTCAATTTGTGAAGTGCTTCAGTTTGATCACCAAACCTCAAAGCAAACAAACCATATCTTCTTTTAGCAAAGTAGCTTTTGTTAGAGAAATCTCCTAAAGGCAATCACTTTAGAACATTATATGTACCCCATTTTCTTTATTAATAAAAGCATATTTACTATTTGGAGTTAATTCATACATAAATTTGATTTAAAACATCTTAAACTATTTAATAAAGTTCTTAGTATATAACATAGTATAAGAGAAATCATGATGTGATCATTATTAATGAGATTCTCGACTTGTCAAATGGAATTGTGTTTATACCTAAATTATCCATAGTTATAGCATTAACAAGACATAACATTGTTAATACAGATTGACTTAACATATATTATACTATTTGATTAGGTCAAGTAGTAGTTCTCATAAATTATAAACTAAGATGTTTAGAGTTAAGATGTAGATTTGTATTAAAGTAATTAAGTACATTGAATGACCTAGCCACAAGACTATCATAGAACTATCTATTCAATGTCAATGACATTGTCTTATTATAGCAATTGTGCAAATATCCTTAGATTTGAGGTATTCAATGTCATCTTGGATACTAAATGGCATACTTTGACTTTATTCTTTATTATCGCCCAAAGATCGCTTATAGGGTGAAGATTGGATATGACATGAGTCTTTAAAGGTAGTTGAGTGATCAAGAGAGGATTCACTACTCATGAAAAAAGAAAAATATACCTATAGCCTCTCGTAGTAAATTATTACTCAAAAATCCTTAATCGAGGTAGACATGTCTTAAAGAGAGTTTTCAATGACCTATCTAAAAGTGTCATGGCTTCCAAAGACAAAACTAATAAATTAAAACTAATTGAGATGTAGTCAATCTAGTGGAGTTGATACAAAGTTCATACTCTGAATCAAATGGAGTATAGTATAACAAAAGAGTGAATTGTATAATAGTTGTATATGGAAAAGGTTAAAAGTCAAACCACTAACTTTCTAGTTAAGTGGATGGTCATAATGCATTACTAGATATTGCTAATGATCTACTAAATGAAGAGAAATTGATCAAGGGTCATTTATGGAATAAAAGGGTTTAACTCATAAAATCCTAGTTGGATTAGGATTTCTCGAGATTGAGCTACCAACATTACTAGAAAATATATTAGGTTATACACATAAGAGGAATGAAGGCAATATAAAATAGGTCTCAAATTTGATTCAAATAATTAAAAATAAAAGGAAAAATAGGTCTAATATAAGTGTTATAAATGAGCCTAATCAAATTTGGATTGAGACTGTTGACTTGGTTAACATGGGTCAAATTGCACTAGAGATTGACCCATTAGGACTTCTCATCTTCTAATCATAATTGGGTTTAGAGGGTATAAATAACCTCCTAAGGGTGAGAATTCAGTCAGCCCCTTTACAAAGGAAAATTGTTTTTCTTTCCCTCTCACTCAAGACGGAAACACGAGAGAGCTAACATTCCCTATTTTGGCAGCCCCATCACTATCAAGCTTGGTGATTTTTGCTTCATTGCTTTATGTGGATATTCACAGTCATAGAAATCAATTCAACAGTTGAATTAAAAGGTAATCAATCTCTTCAGCGGATAGAAAAATCTCAAAATTAAAATACATAGACCGATCTTACATAGGGTTTTAAATTAGTTTCCACTTCTTATTTTGTGTATGAGATACATGCTTAAATCCGAACAGCTTTCACCTGAATAGAATACCGCATAAAAATCACCAAAATTTTCAAACAAACTTTAGGCTAACCCATCAATTTCAATCTTGCATTATGGGTCCAACATTATTTACTTTGATGGCTGTCAACAATGGCCTTCATATGTTTGCCCCTTTCGCATTAATCCATAGCTTTCAGTTGTAAGAAAAAATTCTTGCCCTAAAATCATACACAAAATTGAAATTACATAATCAAGAAAAAAACCCGTAGATTATCTTGTTTGTCTTCATTGCTGCAATATGTAAATATTTGTCAATCACGCACACTTGTCCGCATAACGATTATGGTTTTTCCACCCCATGTCTTCCGATTCTCAAGGGATATAGTAATGTCATAGTAGATTAGAGACAGGACATAACCTGCATATTTATACTCACTAGAGTATTCCCATCTTAATGGATTTCATAATCCTAATAAGACCAAATTCAGACCCATAACACAATAATATTTATTTAGATCTATCATGTTTACATTTAGTAATCACTCTTTATAACAGAGATTAATGTAGTATTTTAGACTATAATGTTAACTCAAATATATTTTAATAAAATATAAAACTAAAATCAATAGTCCCAATTAGAAAATTCTATCACTAAGCAACCATGCAATCTGGATTTTGATCACAACTACAATCCGCTGCTGACTTGAACCCTAAAGGAAGATTCTCTTCGCTTCATGTTGTCAAGAGTTATGCCTTTGCTTGGATGGTGTGAGTTTGTAAAATGCTCGACAAGCCGCTGCATTTTACGAGAGATGGAATTTGTTCTTAATTCTTGCTGGCCATCAAATAAGTTACCAACTTGAGTCTCTTTTTTTAGATGCATTGCGAGTTTCATGACAAGAAGATAAGGAGAATCGGAAGAGGAGAAGAAAAACGGAAAACGATGACATGATTAAAGAGAAGATAAAGAAAGAAGGGAGAAGGGAGAGCAAATAATTCAATTTTCTTATGGATTAAAGAGAGAATAAGAAATAAATTAAAGAGAGGAGATAAGGAAGAGAATATTGAGTAACTTATGGATTCACTCTGAGATCCACAGAGCGTGCATATCACCTCTATTAACTCTAATAGAAAAAGATTTAACAATGTTAAAAATGAGAGTTGAGGAACCTAATATAACCAAGTAAAAGTCCAAGAACTAAATAGCAAAAATCAAAAGCTCAAAGAATCGAGGATGCATTTCATCCTTTTTTTTAAAAAAAAAGTCTTGCTATTTTCGACTACAAACTTTCGGTAAACCACATTCATATCCATCTCCATTCTCGACTAATATGGTACCAATAGTGACACCACCTCCATCCCAAAGTATCAAATACTGCATCAAGTTAATCCTCCACAATCACCTTATTATCTATAATTATCAATGCAATCAATTCCTTGGGAAACAAACCAAGAAGATGAGGTAATTCAGGATGGGCCCCAAAAAGAAATAATTATGTACTATTTCACATCAAAATGCAATAGAAGCTCGAACGTTATACAAGATCCGTAATTAAATTATAAATCTAGCTAGATTATAGTTAGTACAATCAAAGTGACTCCCAACAGATTCTAACATCCTACCAATTTCCGTAGTTTATCTACAGCTACCAGTCATTAATGATTCCCCGCATCAAATTTTCTATTTTATTCCTGTCAAATGTCAACTTTTTACCCTTAATCTAATAGTTGAATCCCAGGTTCTACCTCTCGATCCCAAAGGAATACGAACTCAAATATTATTAATTATTGTTACACTTGCTAATTCACTATTATTTGATCTGGAAAATATACTAGAAAACATTGCCAAATATCTTTGGCTTCAAAATTAAATACAATGATAAAACCATTTCCATCTAATTAAGGATAGGAAGATAAGAACTGCCTCAAACAAGACAAAAATTGAGAACCCAAAAATAGACCAAATTTATTAAATTATCATTTGCACATTATAAAAAACGATGAGAATTAAGCCCATCAAGCAGAAAGGAGCGAAATGTGTCATACAACAAACCATAGAGGATGGCAACTCTGTCCCAGCAAAATTACAAGCTGCCGAATACCTTTAATACGAAATTGACACACAAGTTACTAGAAGAAACGTACAGTTGATAAAGAGGGCTAGAAAACCAGCAATCATAAGCTTGGCAGTTGTCACCTTTCATCTCACTCTCTGTTCATATCTCCTAAGCATACATATTTGAGCTGCACAGTATAAAAGAACACAGCAAGCATAAGAGAGCCAAAATACATTTTTCATTTAAATCACCAATTTTTTGGAAGGGTTTGGGGGTGCCGAGTTTTAAACCCTTGACCACAAAAATAGTCTTTGACAATTGGACTTCATATTTTCATTTTGCTTCTTTTCTTTCATAAAGAATGACAACAAAGCCAAATTAAAAGGCTGCTATGCACACCTCCAGATATTCATCCATCCCATATTTTGAGCCTTCCCGTCCTAGACCAGACTGTTTAACTCCTCCGAATGGAGCCACCTGCATCATAACAGAACATTTTATTATACCAATTTACAATTATTACTGAGCTAATCTGTAGAGAATGCAGTGTTTTCATACCTCTGTCGAAATAAGTCCTTCATTGATGCCAACAAGTCCATACTCAAGAGCTTCTATGACACGCCAAGAACGTTGAATATTGTTTGTAAAAATATATGCCGCTAGTCCTGCATCATAAACAAGGAAATACGAACAGTAATTTGTATTCTAAAACAACATGAATGCAAATATCATGACAGATAAATACAGAGATTATGACCCAAGGAATAGAGAGCACACTGTGAATATTAGGCAGAAATATAAAAACAATTAACCATAATCACTCACATAGATGAAGAAATTTCACTGTTGGAAGGTTACCATAAAAAAGTATCAAAGCGGAAGTTTTGTCATTTATGCAAATAGAGATACCAACAAACGTACATGCCTATGTTGTATGTGTATATGTGCACATGTTGTGGATGGCTAATGGAGAAAACCTGCATTGGTATTATTAGCAAGGCGAATAGCTTCATCCTCTGTTTTAAACCTCAAAATTGGTGCCACTGGTCCAAAAACTTCCTCTCTGAGGTAAGAAACAAATCATGTAAATTAATGTTTATATTGTTATGTTGCTTGAGAAAAGCATCAACATCTAAATAAGTATTTTTATGCACTAGTAGAACTGGATAAAAGTTTTAGAGACTCAAACATAGTAGTTCAGCCAAGAAATGTAGCTTAACTGTATCATGACACCAAAAGAAACCCCACTAGTCTAAGAACCAGGTAAAAGGACAAAGCCCAGTAGATAATGATCCTTCTTGAACCTAGCGGCAAGAACTTCAGTAAGCATGCCCTGGTCCATCTTCCTTCAAATTTCAACTTGAAATCCCATTTTCTACAGAGCCACAATGACAGTGGAAAGAAAGGGAGTCAGGGGTTGGTGTTGGGGAGGGTTGAGGAAAGCATACCTTCTCCAAGTGTACACTTTACAGCCAAAATTTGAAAGCTCAAGTTTTGTTTGTAGCGATACTAAAAACTTTATATGAAGATGATGAGAAAAAAGTATTTCTACAAGATTGGTCCACTAACAACTATTTTCCACTTCAATCACTCATCAAGTATGGACCTCCTAAGTATAACACCTACAACCATGAAGAAACCAGATCGTAGAGGGATCCACTAGTTTCTGATCGCTGCATTTTCACAAATGACGCCTTCTTTATATTCCTGAGATAATCTAACTCTTTTACCTTGGTAAAGCTTAAACCAAACTTTTGCCCCTTTTAGAAGAAGAAAAAGGAGTTTTGGGATATAATATACTTTCATTCTGTCATAAAATTTATACAAATAAACAATTTGGTCATTTAGTGACCAAGTATAAAATCCAAGTGAATCCAAATTGCTGTAGTCTTATAATTAAACACATTGCATTTATGAATAAATGGCAGCTGAAAGGGTACTCTTTAAACTAATTATTCCCTATTTATGTAGGATAGGTCAAGGACAACTTCAACAAAACACTTCTAATATACAAACTCATTGCAATAATATTCTAACATGTTTACCTGGATATAATCATCTCACTGTTGACATCGCTGATTACAGTAGGCTCATAGAAAGTCATCCCAAGGCTATGTCTTTTTCCCCCAAGAAGGACTTTTGCTCCCTTAAACATAAGTATGGTTAGTTAAGCTCATACAATATCACATAAAGGTATAGATGAACTTCTATGCCACTTAAAACTCCATTATAACAGATTACAATCTCAAGTGACTTTGGGTTCTGACGAAATCTGCATGAAGTCATTCCCTCAGGCATACAAGCACAATATCTTATTTATTTATGCATGGATCACAACATTGAAATTGTAACAAAAGCAATGCATGTGAAGATATAAAATAATTTCTGCTTTGCTCACTGAATCCCACTTAAGAAATTCTTAGTCATAACCAATGGAATGTTGATGTGGAACCTCCTATTGGAAATTTCAGGACTATGTATCTTAGGAAGAAAATTAGGAGTAGTTTAGTTGGGTTACTTCATGTATTTTGTTTATTTAAGGCATTTTGGCATTTGGCTTTGTTCTGAGGGTTTAGATTTATTGTGGTACTTGAATTGGCTGTATTAACATTATGTTGCCTTGGATGACTGACTAATGAAAAGTGTGATTAAACAAGAATGGAGAGAAAAATTATATATTCACTTGTGAGGAATGATACATATACATACAGATTTGTAGAGATGAAAAAGGAAGAAAATCAATACTAATTCCTAAAATATAGATATTCCTAATTAGGCTATATATTCCTAATTATGATAACACTCCCCCTCAAGCTGGAGCATATATATCAATTATGTCTAGCTTGTTACACATATGAAAAACCCGAGCTCCATTAAGAGCTTTTGTAAATATATCTCCTAACTGCTCTCCAGTCTTCACATAAACTGTAGAAATCAAGTTTTATTGAATTTTCTCCCAAACAAAATGACAATCTATCTCAATATGTTTAGTTCGTTCATGAAAAATTGGATTTAGCTTGGTTATCACACCATAGCTTCGCAAAACTGAGATTCTAATATCTATCTCAATTAAGAGTTGGGAAATCCATATAATCTCACACAAAGCTTGTGTCATAGCTCTATACTCAGATTCTGCACTTGACCGTGACACCACATTTTGCTTCTTACTCTTCCAAGAAATCAAATTACCACTAACAAAAACACAATAACCTGTTGTAGACCTTCGATCAATTTTGGAACTTGCCCAGTCCGCATCAGAGAAACACTCAATATGAGTATGACCATTATTCCTATACGGCAAGCCTCGTCCAGGAGTTCCTTTCAAATAGCACAAAACCTGTTCTAGAGCAGTCCAATGATGAACTATTGGAGCAGACATAAATTAACTCAAAATGCTAACTGCATGAGCTATGTCTAGACGAGTTACTGTAAGATAATTCAATTTTTCAACTAGTCTCTTGTATCTTTTTGGCTCTTCAAATGGATCTCCATTCTTTGTGAGTTGAAGGTTAGGAATCATCGAAGTACTACATGGCTTGGCTCCCAGCTTTCCTGTTTCAGTCAGTAAATCTAAGACATACCTCTTTTGAGACAAAACAATACAGCTCTTGCTTCTTGAAACCTCAATTCCTAGAAAGTACTTCAACACTCCTAAATCTTTAGTATTGAATTGATTTTGAAGAAACTCCTTTAAAGATGAGATCCCTTGAGCATCACTTCCACTAATGATGATATCATCCACATACACAACTACGAGTATAATCCTAGTTGCAAATTGTCTATAAAAGACAGTATGATCAGATTTACTCTTGATCATCCCAAATGTTTCCACAACTTGACTAAACTTGCCTAACCAAGCACAATGACTCTGCTTCAAACCATATAGAAATTTTTGAAGTCTGCATACTTTCCCTGACTCCCCCTAAGCAACATATCCAAGTGGTTGCTCCATATACACTTCTTCACAGAGATCACCATGCAAGAATGCATTTTTAATATCAAGCTGGTAGAGAGGCCAATCATACATAGCTGCCAAAGAAATGAGCAAGTGAACAGAAGTAAATTTGGCAACAGGAGAAAAAGTATCTGAATAGTCCACCCCATAAGTCTGTGCATAGCTTTTGGCTACAAGACGACCCTTGAGTCGGGCAACTGAACCATCTGAATGAAATTTTACTGCAAATACCCATTTGCACCCCACAACTCTTTTCTTAGTCGGAAGGTCTACTAGCTCCCAAGTGCCATTAGTAACTAAAGCATCCATCTCCTCAATCATTGCATTGCACCAGCCAGGATGAGACAGAGCCTCTTTAACAATTTTAGGAATTCCTACAGAGTTAAATGAGACAACAAAAGAACAAGAAGAGGAAGCAAGTGATCATAATTAACAAAGGAAGAGATTGGATATGTACATTGTCTTTTACCTTTCTGAAGGGCAATGGGCAAGTCAATATCACTAAGTGGAGGATCCGATGAAGAAGAAGATATTGGTACCAAATTCGTATCAGAAGGTGAAGCTTCAAAAGTCATTCGTTTGGAATATACCTGAGTAATAGGTGGTTTGACATGTGGAGTGGATCTGGACTAGATTTCTCACAGATAACATGATAAACCAACAAATCATCATCTACTGGAGAACCTACAGAAAAGGATGGAACAGAGAAAAAAGATATATGTTTATGAAAGGTAACGTCAACAGACACCAAATACCTGTCGAGACTAGGGCAATAACATCTATAGCCCTTTTGAAGACGAGAGTAAACAAGAAAAACATATTTGAGCGATTTTGGATCTAATTTTGTAATAGAGGACGGATATCTCGAATGAAGCAAGTGCTACCAAAGATGTGAGGTTCAACAGGGAATACAATGTGTGAAGGAAAAAGTGTACCATAGGGGGTTTGACCATGAGAATTGAGGAAGGCATGCGATTAATAAAAAAAACAAGCGATTGACACAGCATCAGCCCAAAACTGTTTGGGAATATTGGTTTGAAAGAGAAGGGCCCTGGCTGTTTCAAGAAGATGTCTATTTTTTCTTTCCGCAACTCCATTTTGTGAAGGTGTATCCACACAGGATGACTGGTGAAGTATACCATTACTGCTCATAAAAGTCTGGAAATGATGAGAGAAATATTCTTTGGCATTATCACTTCATAATATTTTAACAGAAGCATTAAATTGTGTTTTAACCTCAACACAAAAGGCCATAAAGTGTGATAATAACTCAGAACGATTTTTCATTAAATAAAGTCATGTCATACGAGAAAAATCAACAAAAGTAATAAAATATTTAAACCCAATTTTGGACATAACAGGACATGGACCCCAAACATCATAATAAACTAATTTAAATTTGGTATTAGCCCTTTTAGTGACACAAGGGACAGAAGAAATACGGTGGTGTTTAGCAAACTGACATGCTTCACAAACTGAAGATGATACATGTTCAAATTGAGGGCACAATTTCTTTAACAAAGATAAGGATGACCCAATCGACAGTGTGCTTCAAAAGGAGACAAGACACTAGAGCAAGCTACAGGTTGAGGTATCTGAACATCCAGAATATAGAGAACTTTTGATTCTCGCCCTCTACCAATAATCTTCTTCGTCATAAGATCCTGAAAAAGACAAAAATTAGGAAAAAATGAGAGAACAATTAAGAGATTTAGTTGTCTTACTGAAAAACACTAGATTAAAAGAGAACTTTGGTAGACTCAAAACAGAGGATAAGGAAACAGTTGGGGTTAGGTTGCAAATGCCAAAACCAAGAACTGAAGAAGCAGAACCATCAGCTAATATAACAGCAGAGATATATGGTTAAAAGGTAGAGAATAGACTAGGATTACCTGTCATATGATCTATGACACTTGAATCAATAACCCACTTGGTGGAAGAAGAAAGGAGACGTGTTTGGTTTACCTAACTCGACAATGGCAGAAAGAGATTGAGATGGATTGTTGAGTGGTTCTTGAGACTGGAGTAATTTAACATATTCATCAGTAGAGATGGTAATTGTTTGATCAGACCCAGAGTCAAAAACTATACTAGTAACCATATTTGCATGTTGTGACTTCTGATTTTTGTTTTGGAGCTTCCAACAACCCCGTTTTGTATGTCCAAGTTCATGACAATAGTAGCAAACAACTCCTGATTCCTGATTCCTAGTGTTATGGCTACTATTACCTTTGCTTGTTCGGAAGTTTGAACGACCTGTCTCATTCCCATTGTTACGACTAACAAGTGCATTGGGTTGCTGCATTGGGGTAGTAGTCATATTAGTATCAATCCGAAGCACCCTTACAAAAGCCTTCATGTAATGAAGAAATTTCAGCACTAGCAAGAATCTGAGATTTTCCTCCATCAAACTGAGAGTCAAGACCAGCCAAAAAACTCATAATCGCCATTTGCTCATGTTGGGTTTGTTGAACTTTCACATCAGAACTAAAAGGCAATAAGACATTTAATTCTTCATAGGTTCGTTTAAAATTCATAAAATAAGTTTGAAGTGACTGGTCATTTTGCTCAGCACGATAGAAACCCTTATAAGCATCATAAATACAGGAGAGATTGCCTTTGCTAGAATATAAAAAATCCAAATATTCCATCAACTCTTTTACAGTTCCACAATGACTTACTAAACTTATTATCTCAGCATCAATAGAATTCCTTATTTGCAAGAACAAATGTGCATCAATTCTAATCCATTCTAGACGAGTATCATCTTTTGGAGAATCATTAGTAAGATGATCATCCTAAGATATACTCAACAAATAAAATTTAACAGTCTTAGACCAGTCATGAAAATTAGATCCGGACAACTTATGATCAGTGATTTTAGATAACATCGGAACAACATCGTCACAACCATATTTTTTTTAACCTTAGCCATTATAATCAACACAAACAACTCCCGATAACAATTCAAAATCAGTTTCAGCAAGAAACAGAAACACAGAAAGACAACAATATGTAAGTGGAGAAATGCTTCCCTGATTATCTCATATCACAGCTGGTGGAGAGACGACCGGAATAAAACTGACTGGAGAAGAAAACAATGGCTCATGTGCCAACACACATCAGCATGTGAAGACTAACCGGAAACTTCAAGTCGCGTGTGAGATACACTCGTCGGGAATCAGATGATCGGACTTTCCAGAATGGCCGATCGGAGGGTGGCGCTCCAGCTAGTAGGGGCGGTGAGATAAAAGAGTCACTCGAACAAGGTGACCCAGAAAGCCAATCTCTCTAGGGCAGAACCAAAATCAAAACTAGCAAAATACAGAGGCTGGAAATCTTTACACCAGCTCTGATACGATGTGATTAAACAAGTATAGAGAGAAAAATTATATATTCACTTGTGAGAAATGATACATATATATACAGATTTGTAGAGATGAAAAAGGAAGAAAATCAATACTAATTCCTAAAATAAAGATATTCCTAATTAGGCTATATATTCCTAATTATGTTAACAAAAAGGAATATCTTTTGTTCCAGCATCCTTTGGCTTTATCAACACCCTT
This sequence comes from Triadica sebifera, assembly GCA_023653625.1. Classification (NCBI taxonomy): domain Eukaryota; kingdom Viridiplantae; phylum Streptophyta; class Magnoliopsida; order Malpighiales; family Euphorbiaceae; genus Triadica; species Triadica sebifera. The sequence goes on from CM042906.1 coordinate 507,577, forward strand.
CCTTTCCATTTTGACTAATTGTTCTACTCTCATGCAAGACAAAGTAATGAAGGATTTCAGAAAATGGAGGGAGGCTTATAATTTCAAGGGTAGGAATGCTTTCAGAATAAAATTTCAGCGTGTACCTTTGCTTATGATCTAATCTTGAATATTTTATTGAATCCAAAAGCAAGATAGCCATCAAACTGACTTCATCAAAATAAAATTAACAATGTTAATGCAAGGAAGATAAAGCTATACCAGAGGATAAATAACAAGAAATAACAAAGGAATCAAGCACCAAAAGACAGTGCAGCCCAAAAGAAGTAAAGATGGCTTCTAGCATAAGCTATTAACAGACATGACAAGGAATCTAGACTAGATGCAAATACCCAAAAAAAAACAGAAAGAAAGGCAATGCGGCAATGCAAGCCTACACAAGTTCTAGTTGGATTCTCTACTGCACCATGCAAGTTGTTGTGCAACAAGAAATCAAGGCCTTCCTTTTCACTAGAATCCAAGAAACTTCCAAGAGCTTCATTTCTGGGTAGGGAAACCTCTTGTTTTCATGTTCACATCCTTTTCACAGTCAAAAGAAGCTTGGTAGCAGTATTAGGTATTGCAACAAGGAATCAAGGCCAAGTTGGGAAAAGTACAAGCATCTATCCAAATACAAGAATGGACATGTACGAGATGCATAAACTATCCTAAATGGAAGACTAACACAAAGTCCCTGGACAGATTTTAAAAGAGGTATAGAGAAGGGGTTAATGACACAAAAAATTTGATGCTAAAGATGAAGATAAAATGTAAAGAAAGGATGAAGACTCTCCATGATATCCAAAGTTGTGCAGATAGAGGTACTAAATCCATGAGCCAGAATGTGAGCACAGGCTCGAATGAAGCAAAATGATTGCTAAAACTTAAGTTGTTCGAAGATCAACTAAAAAAGCACTCCGTATTACGAGGGTTAATGAGACACTATCCACAGAAAAGAAACAGATTCCTTATGTTCAGTACCAACCTAGAAAATTTATACAATAAAATCTCTAGTGATGCTGTATGGTATAAAGAAATGAAAATATATGGTTTTCTTACATAAGTTTACTCTCTAGCCATTATTCTTTTGTTTTGGCCATATAGCTGACAACAACATGATCACGATCAATGCAATGTTGAGTAGAACATTAGTATTACCTATATACATGTAAGATTCCACAAAATTAATACCTGTATGTTTCTAGCATACTTAAGTTACTGATTGCATGCAATGTAATGTATTCCAAGGAATCTTATATTCCTAAGCATAAATCACACTCAAAAGAAAGCAATTTCAGGGAACGCATGAGCAAATCAAATACAAAAGAAAGTAACTTCAAGGAACCATGAGCGAAGTGCATCCACAACATTAGCACACCTCACAATAGCACTTTGGGGAATCTATAATGTGTTTATACATGTCCGTAGTTATCTTTCTGAAAAATACATTGCACCTGTATTCAAGGATGTCTGACACTATTCAAACATCCTATAAATTATTAAAAGGGCAATTTGTATCGCTAACTTGTAGACAACAGTGATCAAGAAAAAGGATAAGGAGATTTATTATGCATCTATTAACCTTGTTTATAAAAGAATACTGTATAATCCAAGAGCCACAGCTTCACTATAAATCGGAGATAAGCAATTATTGTAATGGGGAAAAACAAAATGAGAACAATATGAAACAAGATATGATCTTGCACATTTAGACAGGACAGAAACAATTACATACATTGCAAAATCATGTGAACAATCTTGTATTAAACAGCATAAGCAAAAAAAGACAAACCTTTGAGATAGCATCTCGAATAAATAACTCCACCTGCAACACAAAATCATAAAGGGAGCAAATGGAGGAGAATTTCATTTAGGAAATTGACGATCACAGAACACAATTCAAAAAGATAAATAAAAGAAGGATTAACCTTTTGCACTGCAGCTTCATTAATTAATGGACCCTGCAAGAAAAATAAGCTAACTATTTTAACTATAATCCACAAGCTCAAATCACTTATTAAATTGCAGATCAAGAAACAAATCAATTTCAGGTCCAAAGAAAAGAACTGAAATGACCCACATTATGAGAATATTCTCTGCATTAACCAACCATACCTGTAACACACCTTCACCAAAGCCATCTCCAACTTGCAAATTCTGAACGGCTTTTGAAAAGGCCTGAGCAAATTTGTCATAGATGCCTGCAAAAAAAAAAAGGTTAGTATCACAAAAGAGAGCAGTACATATATCTAAAGGCTAACAAGAACTAAGATTGGAAGCTAAAGAGCCTTACCCTTTGTTTTGTTTGGCTAGAATTGAAGGTAAGTGAAAAGAAAAATAAATAGAATTCATCCTCTTTCCATTGTTTGGATAACAAATTAAGGGTTTAAACAAAGAGAAAAGGAGATAAACTGAATTTCCAAATTACTCTATATGCTAACAATTATTTCCCTCCAAATTGGCGGGAAATGAGTAAACAAGAAATTTCACTTATTTCTTTTCTATAATTATAGGAGAGAAAACTAAGTTTTCTTGTGTTTTCTTTAAGGTAACCAAAAAATGGAAAGGAAATTAAAGTAAATCAAATTTATTTTCTTCTAATTTCTTCATTAAAGTAAATCAAATTCTCTTGCAACGTTTTGCATCCACACAAAGGCTTAATGTACTGTTGCCATTACATGAAGGCCATCAAGCGTAGTTTTTCTTTAGCTATGTTACCCAGTGTAGGCAAAGATAAGGTTCGCATGTTTAACAGTTAACTACTGATTATTCTGAAAGACATGACATAGCAGCATCTTCTGTGGACGATTGCCATATGACAATATCTACTGCAGTTGTGAAGAGAGAGAGAGAGAGAGAGAGAGAGGAAAAGGAAAAGTACAAATGGTAGAATGTAAAAATGGCAGGATTTAAATTCTGTAATTTTCTGTTGTACCTTCTTGTACGATCAATCGATTAGCACAGACACATGTTTGTCCACTATTACGGAACTTAGCTGCAAGCTGCAACAATTTGAATGATATTGTTATAATATAAACAGCACAAAGTGAGCACTTAGCATAAAATAACACTTCTCAAGAACTGAACTAAAGCCTATGCAATGTTAGCAAGTGAATTCAACTTTAAAATCAATGCATTAAACAGCCATTCCAATGTGATCAATTCAATGGGCTATATTTCCTTCTCAAATATCTAGATAGGAGGTACAGCCCCATCCATCAAGACATTGTACCTCTAAAAGGCCCCTCTCCATCCAGCAGAAAACCCAAAGCCAAGGGAAAGGACAAACATACCATACCTTTCAACAACAGCAACAAGACAGTTCATCTGAATTGATGATGTCATCAAGGGACTTTCTTCACTCATTCCAGAAATAAGAAACTTTGGTGATTTTATAAGTTCATAGTTATTTAGCAATTCTCTTTTTTGCTTTCTTTACAAAGTTATTTCCCCCTACAAAAACTATACTTGGTTTTTTGTTGATAAATAGTATTTGTTTGTGAACAACCTAAAATTATAAATACCGTAGTGAAGTTGTAATAGTATGCACCTACTAAAATCTGACATGTCTTGTTCTTTATATATCATAAACTCACCATTTCAAATCTTGAATACTATTAAACAAATTACTCCAACCAATCATGACCTCGATGTGGCAATAAAGTTCTTTGTTCTTTATATTATTGCAATACCAGTAGCTAATTAAAGATTGAAATCACTGTCAAATTATATGACAACGAAGTTACAAAGATGCAGATGAATAAAACCTGGAAAGGAGTCCGAAATGACATCCACAAATACTCTGTATACTGTAGTTTTAGAGGAAAAATAATTCTTCCATAATATTTCATTGGAAACCAATACATTTAAATAGTAGAGAAACAACTCCAAATAAGAAACAAAATAAGGAATCCCACAAAATCAGCAAATCCCATAACTAGCTAATTTCTAGGCTAAAAAACAGAAACTGACAACAAATAAAATCAGCTAAAATAGGAAATAGATTTTTTCCTAAGAGTCTGACACACACATCCCCCCCCCCCCTCTCTCCTCTCTCTCCTCTCCTCAAGTTGGAGCATAGATGTTCATCATGCCCAACTTGCTTATAAACAACTCAAAATTAGTTCTAAAAAGCCCTTTAGTAAAGATATCAGTTATTTGTTCCGTAAAAGAAACAAAAGGCATGCAAACAACACCACTATCAATTTTTTCCTTTATGAAGTGTTTGTCAATCTCCACATGCTTTTTGCAATCATGTTGAACCGGATTTTGAGCAATACTTATGACAGCTTTATTATCATAATATAACTTCATTGGCATGTGTATTGGCACCCGCAACTCTTCAAGAATTCTCTTCAACCAAAGCATTTCACATACTTCATTAGCCATAGCCCTATATTATGCCTCGGCACTGCTCCTTGCTACAAGATTATGTTTCTTAATTCGCCATGTAACTAGATTTTCCCAAACATAAGTACAATATCCTGAAGTGGATCTTTTATTAGTTACTGAGTCTGTCCAATCCACATCAGTGTATGCTTCTATGTTTTGTTGTGTGGTCTTCTTGAAGAGTAAACCCTTATCTGGTGTACTTTTAAATATCTTAGAATTTGGTACACTGCTTCAAGATGTTCCTCATATGGTGAATGCATAAACTAGTTTACCAAACTCACAGCAAACGCAATATATGGCCGCATATGCAATAAATAAATCAACTTACCCATCAACTTCTAATATTGAGTTGTATTCACCATATCACCTTTCTTACCATCTTCGAGTTTCTGATTGGGATCTATTGGTGTGTCAGTTGGCCTACAACCACTCATATCGATCTTCTTAAAGAGGTCAAGAACATACTTCCATTGGGAGATAAAAATCCCTTTCTTTGATCTAGCAACCTCCATGCCAAGAAAATACCTTAGAGGTCCTAAGTCATTGATTTCAAATGTTGATGAGATGGAAGTCTTCAAACGATTCATCTCAAGTAAGAATGATATTATCTACATATACAATTGATATGGAAATTTTCCCATTTTGTGAATGTTTCAAAAACATCATATGATCACCTTGCCCCTGAGAGTACCCTTGACTTTTAACAAACCGAGGAAACTTCTCAAACCAATCTCTTGGTCACTATTTCAATCCATATAAAAACTTCTTCAGTTTAGACACCTTTGTACCAAATCTTTCACCAAATCCTTCATCAAATCCTAGGGGTGCATCCATGTACACTTCTTCCTCCAATTCTCCGTTGAGAAATGCATTTTCTACGTCCAATTGATGCAGAGACCAGTCAAGATTAGCTGTAAGAGACAAAAAAACTCTTATGGAACTTAGCTTAGCAACTGGAGCAAATATTTCCAAGTAATCAATGTCATAGGTCTAATTGAATCCCTTGGCTACTAGTCAAGCTTTGTATTGTTTTAGGGAGCCATCAAATTTATATTTGATAGCGAACACCCATTTACACCCTACAGTTTTCTTTCCTCTTGGTAGATCAACTAATTCCCATGTGCCATTTTTTTCAAGAACTTCCATCTCCTTAAAAACAGCCTCCTTCCACCCAGAAACTTTTAAAGCATCCTGTACACTATTAGGAATCTCCAAACAAGACAGTTGTGAAGTAAAAGCACGAAAGGCAGGAGAGAGGTTTTCATATGACACATATTTGGACAATTGATGTAAGGTATAAGATCTTACACCCTTCTGAACAGCAATGGGAAGATTAGAATCATCGAACTCAGAATTTGAACAAAACTCGAGCAAGACTAGCTGACTCAGAATTTGAAGATAAAGGTAAAGAATCAATGAGGCCATTACCTAAAGGGTTCATGGACTTTGGGCAGTGCAAAGGATTGGAAGGCCTTTCTTTTGAGTTGTCCTCTACCATGAGTAGACAATATCAAATGGTACTTCTGCTGTAGTTTTTTCTCCTATTTCTCCATGTCAATAGATGGCATTAGAGGAAGACATGTATTTATAGTATATAAAACACTTGACCCATCTTCTTCTTGTATAAAAAATCTTGGGTTTTGAGGTTGAGTAGCCAAGATAGGAGAAGAATCATGTTCTGAATCTTTAATCTGGAAAAAATCATAAAAAACCGAATTTTTATTTTGGTTCCCCCCCTGAAGATGAGGTTTGAAATAGAGAATTAGTTCAAAAAAAAAACTAGCATCCATGATAACAAACACTTTCTTTGAAATAGGTTCAAAATATTTATAGCCTTTTTGATTTGAAGTATATCCAACAAACACATTTTATGGCTCAAGGTTCAAGTTTCCCTCGATTATGACTATGAATATAAACAAATGTGGTACATCCAAATATCTTTAATTGTAAAGATGAAGAAAGTCTATTAGTAGGAAATAACTTTTGAAAAACATTAAAAGGAGTTTAAAAGTTTAAAATTTTATTAGGCATTCTATTTGTGAGATATGTAGCAATAAGAATAGCTTAACCCCAAGGATATGTTGGTACCTTATGGGCAAAAAGCAATGCCCAAGCCACTTCCAACAAGTGTTTGATCTTTCGTTCAGTCAAACCATTTTGTTGCAAAGTGTCAATGCAACAACTTTGATGAACAATACATTTTTAAAGGAAAAATTGGCCCAATGTATTTTTGAAATATTCCCTACCATTATCATTCCGCAATATTTGTATGAATTGTGTTTGTACCATGATGTAAAAATTTCTGAAAATTGTTTCAAATTCAGATTTATCCTTCATCATATAAACCCAACTTAATCTTGTGTGATCATCAATAAATGTCTAAAAACATTTTTTACCAAATTATATAGGAGTTCGACAAGGACCCCAAATATTACTATGGATCATGGTAAAAGGTGTAGTTGGTTTATAAGGTTGGGGAGAAAAAGATGCACGTTTATATTTAGCAAACTGACAAATTTCACATTTAAAAGAAGCTAGATTTTTATTTGAATATAAATTTGGAAACAAGTGTTTTAAATACTAGAAACTAGGATGACCTAACCTACAATGTCATAACATGACATTATTATCTTTGGTATCAAAAATGGAATTTATTGAACCTTGAGAAGTATTTCCGTCATTTTGATAATCACAAATAATTAGGCAATAAGAAATTTAACCACATTTTGTGTTCTAAATATACTAGACAAGTTATACATTTCTAAAACCATGAAGCAAGTAGATTGAAATTGTTTGAAGTTCAAAAGAATGAAAATCAACAAGATTCACGCCCGCGAAGAATATATTCACGCCAGTGAACAGTGTCACACCCTTGGTGAAGAATCGCCACAACCGTGAAAAGAGAAATTTATGCCCGTGACTCTAAAGTAATGCCCGTGAATCAATAAGACCAAGACTATTCTTTCAAATGTTCACGACAGTGAAGAATAAGACCAAGATTGAAATTGTTTGAAGTTCAAAAGAATGAAAATCAACAAGATGCATGCCCGTGAAGAATATATTCACGCCAGTGAACAGTGTCACACCCTTGGTAAAGAATCGCCACAACCGTGAAAAGAGAAATTTATGCCCGTGACTCTAAAGTAATGCCCGTGAATCAATAAGATCAAGACTATTCTTTCAAATGTTCACGACAGTGAAGCATTGGACCACCCATGAATGTGTCACACCTGTGAAAGACTTCTCATTTCTGGACAAAACCATTCATGGTCAGCTTAACCACTTCAGTCACGCCCATAAACCTAAAAAGAGAAAGTTGTCAGGCGCGAACGAAAAAGTTGTTGAATGAGTATTTTTGCATTAAATGCATCCCAAACGGTCATATTTGTTAGGGGAAGTATAAATACAACATATTTATGACTTCCAAATTTTAGAAAAACAAGTGAAAATGTGCATTCAATTTTCTAATCTTATATAGTCTTGTGCATTTAATTCATTTCACCATTCTTATCTTTTATCTTGTAAGAACCATAATTGCTCAAAATTATTAAGCTTTTTGGTTGGTGAGTGTTTCATTCTTGTAGTAAATTACTCAAAAATGAGTTTGAGTCAGTTGGGTTGTGAGTAAAACACTTGTAAGGGTTTTAGTGTGAGCAATCAAAACACAAAGATTTGATTGTTGTGTTAGCCATTAAAACACAAGGGTTTTCTTGGTTAGGTGTAAGAAAGAGAGTCAAAGACCATAATTGGGAGTGAACTAGGAAAAACTCCATTTGTAACATTTTGAGTGTTAGTAAAAACATTCAATTGAGATTGGGGAGAGGAGTAGGGTTTGTTAATACCCAAATCTTTATAAATCTTGTGTGCCAAATTTTTCTCTCACAAAGCATTCTTTGGTAAAATTGCCTCAAGCAAATTTTTTAATTACCAACCAATTCAATCCTCCTTCTTGGTTATTGTTTTGGGCGACAATTGGTATCAGAGCTAAATCTAGCATTCAAGCCTAATAAGCGCTAGCAAAGATTGAATTATGACCAACGAAGGGTTTCACAATCTGAAGCATTTCTTTGATGGAGCAAATTATGTGAATTGGAAATTCAATATGGAAACTTATCTTTATAGTGAGGGAGTAGATGTTTGGGACACCGTTCGAAAAGAATGGACACCAACAAGGAATGCCGAAGGAGAAGATAAAATCATCCAAGATATGATTGGACCAAGCCCCAAAGGAGAGCTAATGGCAAAAACAAGAAAGTCATGATCATTCTAATAAGCTCTCTATCACTTGAAGAATGTGATAGAATCCAACATTATCCAACCGCTTACTCTATTTAGAAAACATTGGAAAACTACCATGAAGACACGAAATATGTAAAGTCCAAGAAGGTTCAACTTCTTGTCACCAAATATGAACTCTTCAAGACGAAGCCCGATGAGACCATAACCGAAATAACCAATTGACTTCTTGTTATTGTCAATGGCATGAGTAAGCTTGGAAAGCATTATAACTTGGAAGATGTAAATAACAAATTTCTAAAAAGTTTTCCTATGAAAAATTATGGCTCAAGGGTTGCAGGTATGAAGAAACCAATGGAGACTTGAGTGTAATTCCTACCGATGTACTTATTGTCAAACTCCTCACTCATGAAATGGCTCTAGTAAGAGAAAGAGAACTTGAATGAGAAAAGGAGAAAAGAAAGCCTCTAGCACTTAAAGCTTCAACCTCAATGCCTATAAATGAAGATCTCCTTAGTGATGAAGGAGATGATCAAATAGTCTTGCTTTCAAGGAGAATCCAGAGGTTGATCGCCCACAAGTATGACTCAATTAAGAACTACAAGCAAAGAGCCTCAGATTTCCTCCTAGAAATTCATCATCTAACAAAGACAAAGCAAAAGTCAAGTGCTACGAGTGTAGGAAGAAGAGACATTAGATCGGAGTGCTCCATGATTAAGAAATACAAGAGGAGAAGAAAAGGGTCACAAAGTCACTTGAGATGATGAAACCTCATCATCATTGAAGAAGAAGAAGAAGAAGAAGAGGTGGCTAACTTGTGTTTCATGGCTATTGAGGATAGCTCCAATAATGATGTATGTTCTACATCCCAACCTTGTGATAACTTGTATGATTTAATTGATGAAGATGATGATAATGATGATATAGTTAAAGTACTAAACCTAGAAATAGAAAGATACAAAATGAAACTTGATCTTTATAGAAAAAATAGCTCTAAACCCAAAAATGATTTTAATAACCTTCAAAATTTAGTTAAAGAGCTAAAAACCTCAAATGACTCCTTAAAGAAGTCATTGGATGAGATTTTCTCAAAACCCTCAATAAGTTCTCTTTTAAAAGAACATAATGCATTGAAAAATGAGGTTGATGAGCTTAGAAATTCTATTTCTAGATCTCACAAAGGGAATGAGAGTTTAGCACTCTAATCATATCTCAAAAACCTCCCTTAGTGAGATATGGTCTAGGCTTCAATATAGCATTATCATCCTCTAAAACCATCTTTGTTAAATCAAACACACCACAAACCTCTACTATTGAGGTAATAGCCCCAAGGGGTAACAACAAAACACACATAAAACCCTCTACTCAGAAGAAAAGTAGCCAAGGGTCTCATGGCCCGAGAGGGAAACCTCAAAAGGCAAATCATGTTTTCTTATACAATAAGCATGCACAAAGGAAAGCAGCCACAACACATGAATGTTTATGTCATTATGCATATACTCCACTTAGAAGAGTAGTAAAGCCTAAACTTATTGCAAAGTGGAACAGTATATTTAAATCTAAACAATGTCACTATTGCATGAAGCTTAGACATATAAACAAATATTGTTTTATAAGGAATGCTCATTGGGAACCTTCTAGTGTTAACCCCTAAGGACCCAAATTTATTTGGGTACCTAAAAATCAAACCTAAATTGTTATTTTGTAGATGTGCCTCAAGTCCACATCAAAGGAAAATGTTTGGCCAGTGGACAGTGGATACTAAGGCATATGACCGAAAATAGAAGCATTTTCACTCAATTGATGGTGGTAAGATAACCTTTGAAAACAATGCCAAGAGTAAGGTAATTCGCATTGGCTCAATTGATTTAAATAATGCTTCTTTAATTGAAACTGTTTTGCTTGTTGATGGTTTAAAGCATAATTCATTAAGTTTAAATCAATTATGTGATAAGAGAAACCAAGTCACTTTTACGTCTAATATCTTGCGACCACTCCAAATGGTCAAGAGATATTCAAAGGAGATAGAAATGGCAACACTTATATAATAGATTTACACAAGCTATCAAACATTTCCTCTAAGTGTCTTATGACAATTAGCGATGAATCTTGGCTATAACATAGAAGGCTTGGTCATGCAAACATGGATTTAATTCAAAATCTTAGCAAAGAAAAGCTAGTGAATGGACTACCAAAAGTCAAATTTGCAAAGAATAAGATATGTGAACCATGCTAAAGAGGAAAGTAACACAAAACATCATTTAAGTCTAAGAATTTAGTAAGTACCTCTAGACCTTTACAACTTTTACATTTAGATCTTTTTGAACCTACTAGAGTTGCAAGTTGAGGAGGTAAACACTATGCTTTTGTCATTATTAATGATTACTCTAGATTTACTTGGGCAATTTTCATAATTCAAAAGAGTAATGCCTTTGAATCCCTTAAAAACTTTGCTAAAAGAATTCAAAATGAAAAAAGACATTTTATTCCTAAAATAAGAAGTGATGAAAGGAAAAATAGTATTTGAAAAGGAAAAGTTTTGTTTAGAATATGGTATTTCTCATAATTTTTCAACTCTCAAAACACCTAAACAAAATTGAGTTGATTAAAGGAAAAATAGAACTCTAATTGAGAAGGCTAAAACAATACTCAATGAGTATCAACCTACTTTTGGGCCAAAGCCACTAATACAGCATTTATATTTCTAACCGAGTTTTCAAATGGTCAATCTTAAATAAAACCTCTTTTGAGCTATAGAATGGAAGAAAATCTTTTATATAATATTTTAGACTATTTGAATGCAAGTGTTTTATATTAAATACCAAGAATAACCTTAGAAATTTCGCCTCTAAATCCGATGAAGGTATCTTCTTAGGATACTCCACAACTAGCAAAACTTATAGTCTTTAATAAAAGATCATTAGTTGTAGAAGAGTCTATGCATGTTGTTTTTGATGAAATCTAGTAAACTCGATCTTGTGAAATGTAGTATTTTTTATAATATTATAGGTACAATATATAAGCTTGGTCTTGATCATGAAGAGGATGGTGAGACCTCAGAGAGCTAATAATAATGATTAAGAAGAGCAACAACAAGAGGAGCATCAAAATAATCTACTACCTCAAGCTCAAGAACAAGGCATCTAAGAGCTTCAAAAGGAATGGAAATTCATAAGAAACCATCCCATGGAGCAAATCATTAGTGATCCCACCAAGGGTGTAAATACTAGATCTAATCTTAAGTTTTTAGATTCTAATCTAGATTTTGTCTCTCAAATTGGGCCAATGAATATTGATGAGGCCCTTAGTGATGAGAGTTTTGTAATTGCTATGCAAGAGAAACTCAACCAATTTGAGAGAAATAAGGCTTAGACTTTAGTTCCAAAACCTAAGGATTATCCAATCATTGGTAGTAAATGGGTCTTTAGGAACAAGTTAGATAAGCAAGGTCAAATAACTAGAAATGGGGCTATATTGGTTGCCAAAGGGTACAACCAAGAGGAATGCATAGATTATGATGAGACATATGCTCTAGTGGCTAGATTAGAAGCAATTAGAATTCTTTTGGCTTTTGCATGCCACATGAACTTTAAACTCTTTCAAGGATATGTCAAAATTGTCTTTTTAAATGGTTTTATAGAAGAGGAAGTTTATTTTGAACAACCTCCCGTTTTGAAAGTCATACATTGCCAAATCATGCATTTAAACTCTCTAAGTCTTTATATGGTATGAAACAAGCTCCAAGAGCTTGGTATGAAAGACTTAGTGCATTTTTTTTAGAAAATAACTTTTCAAAAAGACATGTAGTCACTACTCTTTTCATTAAAAAACACAAGCATGACATATTGCTTGTTCAAATTTATGTTGATATTATTTTTGGATCTACTAATGAATTATTTTGTCAAGAATTTGCTAAATGAATGATTAGAGAATTTGAAATGAGTACGATGGCAGAGCTCAAATTCTTTCTTGGTTTTTAAATCAAGTAAAGCAAGGATAGCATCTTCATCAACCAATCCAAGTACACCAAAAAGCTATTAAAGAAATTTGGAATTGAATGATGTAAAAGTGTCAAAATTCTAATGAACACATCAACCAAATTGGACAAAGATGAAAAGGATAAGACTATAAATGACAAGGTTTATAGAGGTATGATCAGATCTCTTTTATATCTTACCACTTCTAGACCTGATATAATGTACAGTGTAAGCTTATGTGCTAGATTTCAACCATGTGCTAAAGAATCTCATTTTCTTCTCTTGATTGTCTCTTTTTGGTTGTGACAAAGGGGGAGAAGAAATGCAATATGCTTACCATATACTTTGAATATGCTTAACAACATATACTTGACATATACCTTAAATATGTCTCACTTGACATTTATACTTGGCATAAATGTTATGATCATTGTTTAATTAAATTTCTTTTGAAACTTCATTTCTTATATGCTTATGGTTTGAAATGTGGTATCCTTGTGCTATTTATAATTCATATTTATTAAGCATCTTTTGAAGGGAATAAATTTATTTATCCTTAGCCACATATTGCAAAATTATTTGTCACCATCAAAAAGAGGGAGATTGTTGAACCTTGAGGAGTATTTCCGTCATTTTGATGATCACAAATAATTGAAGAATAAGGAATTTAACCACATTTTGTGCTCTAACTGTATTAAATAGGTTACACATTCCTAAGACCATGAAGCAAGTAGGTTGAAATTGTTTGAAGTTCAAAAGAATGAAAATCAGCAAGATTCAAGCCCATATATTCAGGACAGTGAACAATGTCATGCCCATGGTAAGGAATGGCCACAACCGTGAAAAGAGAAATTCATGCTCGTGCCTCTAGAGTAACGCCCATGAATCAATTAGCGCTAAGACTGTTCTTTCAAACATTCACAGTAGTAAAGCATTGGACCACCCGTGAAGCTTGACTAAGTCATGTCCATGAAGAAATGTGTCATGCCCGTGAAAGACTTCTCATTTCTGGATAGAACTGTTCACGGTCAACTTCACTACTTCAGTCACGACTACGAAAAACAGTCACGCCGGTAAACCTAAAAAGCGAAAGTTGTTTGTCAGATGCGAATGGAAAAGTTGTTGAATGGGTATTTTGTATTAAATGCATCGCAAACGGCTACATTTGTTAGGAGAAGCATAAATACAACATATTTATGACTTCCAAAGGTTAGAAAACAAGTAAAAAAATGCATCTAATTTTCTAATCTTGTATAGCCTTGTGCATTTAATTCATTTTACCATTCTTATCTTTTATCTTGTAAGAACCATAATTGCTAAAAATTGTTAAGCTTTATGGTTGATGAGAGTTTCATTATTGTAATCAATTACTCAAAAGTGAATTTAAGTGAGTTGGGTTATGAATGAAACATTTGTAAGGATTTTTGTATAAGCCATCAAAATACAAGGATTTAATTGTTGTGTTAGCCATTAAAACACGAGAATTTTCTGCATTAGGTGTTAGCCAAGAAAGTAAAACATCATAACTAGGAGTAAGCTAAGAAAAACTTCATTTGTAACATTTTGAGTGTTAGTAAAATACCCAAACTTCTATAAATCTTGTGTGTCAAATTTCTCTTTCTCTCACAAATCATTCTTTGGTAAAATTACCTCAAGCAAATTTTTTAATTATCAACCCATTCCACCCCCCCTCCCCCTTCTTTGTTATTATTTTGGGCAACAAAATTAAAGCAAGTACTTTGGCTTTGTCTACTTGAGGCAAGTCCATCGTCAAAATAATGGTGTCCATATTTTTATTTAGCACTGCCAATCATCTTCTCTCGTAATCAACTCCTTAAATTCACAATAAGGTAGGTAAAAATTAGCTTGACAACGATGATCAAAAGTAAGTTTACTAATGGACAACAAATTACAAGACAAATTTGGAACGAGAAGCACATCATGAAGGGTTATCAATGAAATGAGTTTAATAGTTCTAGTCCCAACAATTACCGAGAGTGAACCATCTACAATTTTAACCTTTTTATTTCCTACACAAGGACAATAGGACGAGAACAATTTAGAGCAACCAGTCATATTATTAGTACCGCCCGCCAGAATCAATTATCTATGAATAAACAAGATAAGGAACACCACCAAAAAATGCAGTAGCAAGAGAATTACCTTGCTGAACAAAAGACGAAGATGTAGTTAATGACAGTTTTGGAGATTGAAATAACTTATACAGGTACTCTAATTACTCTTTGGTAAAAGGGACCGCATCTGAGTTGGTAGAAGACTCCTGAATTTCAGTGATATTTCTTTGAGCATCAGTCATCGCTAACTTGCATGACATCATTAAAAAGAAGTAAAAAAAAAAGAAAAATGGCATCCAGCTCTAATACCATGTAGTTTTAGAGGAAAAACAATTCCTCCATATTATTTCATTGGAAACCAATACATTTAAATAGTAGAGAAACAACCCCAAATAAGTAACAAAATAAGGAATCCCACAAAATCAGCAAATCCCATAACTAGCTAATTTTTAGGCTAAAAAATAGAAATTGACAGCAAATAAAATCAGCTAAAATAGGAAATAGATTTTTTCCTAAAAATCTGACATATACATATAGAGGACAACTTTTAACTTACAGATCCTTTCACTGCCACATCCAGGTCTGCATCATCAAATACTATGCAAGGTGCATTACCACCAAGTTCCAAAGACACCTATAGGATACCAAGGCAAAAGGAGTCGGCCTTAAGATGAATTGTAAAAATGAATAATCAATCAACTTGTGCCTCATGCATACCCTTTTAACTGTCCCAGCAGCACCTGCCATCAACTTCTTTCCCACAGCCGTTGAGCCAGTAAATGTGATCTTTCTTACCTGGATCAGACAATATGAAGCAAGAGCACTTCAGCCTCAAACTATTTGCATATCTGCTTCACCCATAACGAGATTATACCATGATTTGAAATGTCAAAAGTACAAGGAAAAGTATTAAGGTTTGAAAACCTGTGGACTTGCAAGTATAGCATCTCCAATATCAGCAGCATTTCCCATAACCACATTTAGAACACCCTAAAAAATTAAAGATGAAACCATTAGCAACGTAAGAAACTACAAATTCTCTAAGTCTCAAACTTGCATAAACAAGCATCATGCCTCATTTCATGTCTCAAACACATCTGTAGTATACAAACTTAAAAACACAATGATTGGATCCATCTTATAGCGATCTGACAACCAATGTTCATAGTTACTGATAAACTAGAAAATGAGAAAGAAAAGAGGGAAAGAAAAGGTGGGCTGAATATGTGAGCTTTATTATTCCCTCAAGCTAATGGGAATTTATACAAAATGACATATACATAATAGGAAAGATTAGCCTAATTAAAGCCTTAATCTAGGCCTAATTACAGCTGATTTATACCATATATAGCTAGCACAATCACTAATATCATGGCTGGAATCAAGCATATCTTACACTCCCCCTCAAGCTGGAGCGTACATATCATAGGCTCTTAGCTTGTTGCTAATATACTCAATCCAAGGTCTCCTGAGAGCTTTCGTGAGAATATCTGCCAACTTATCATGCAACTTGAGAAAACTAGTAACAATGCATCCAAACTAAAAATTTTGCCTAATGAAGTGACAATCTATAATTATATGCTTTGTGCTTTCATGGAAGACTGGATTTGAAACAATACATAGTGGCGCTTGATTATCACAAGTAATTATTTTAACCAAATAAGTTCACAAGAAACTAAGGTCATGGCACAATATTTTGCTTCTGCACTTGAACTTGCTACATCATCTTGCTTTTTATTTTTCCATGATATTAGATTTCCTCCATTATGACACAATATCTTAAGGTGGACCATCTATCTGAAAGAGAATCTACCTAATCAACATCTCTAAATATCTGACAATTTGTATACCCTTGTCTTAATACAACAAACCTTGCCATGGAATGAGATATACATGATAGGAAAGATTAGCCTAATTACAGCCTTAATCTATGCCTAATTACAGCTTATTTATACCATATATAGCTAACAAAATCACTAATATCATGGCTGGAATCAAGCATATCTTACACCCCCCAAGTTGGAGCGTACATATCATATGCTCTTAGCTTGTTGCAAATATACTCAATCTAAGGTCTCCTGAGAGCTTTAGTGACAACATCTGCCAACTTACCATGCAAATTGACAAAACTAGTAACAATGCATCCAAACTCAATCTTTTGCCTAATGAAGTGACAATCTATCATTATATGCTTTGTACTTTCATGGAAGACTGGATTTGAAGCAATACATAGTGATGCTTGATTATCGCAAGTAATTATTTTAACCAAATAAGTTCACAACTAAGGACATGGCACGATATTTTGCTTCTGCACTTCATATTGCTACATCATCTTGCTTTTTATTTTTTCATGATATTAGATTTCCTCCATTAGGACACAATATCTTAAGGTGGACCATCTATCTAAAGGAGAGTCTACCTAATCAACGTCTCTAAGTATCTGACAATTTGTATACCCTTGCCATGGAGCTTCCTTGATATATCTAGGAATGCATATCACAATATTCTAATGACTATCTCATGGAGCTTGAAGAAACTAACTAATCACACTCATTGCAAAGAAAATGTTTGGGCGTATGATAGTGAGATAATTGAGTTTACCAACCAATCTCTAATATTATCTAGGATTTTTTAGTGGCTCCTTTTGTCCTAGAAGAAACTTGACATTTGGATCCATATGGGTGTCCATAGGTTCGCAATCCAATATGCTCGTTTCTTGAAGAATATTTAGCGCATATTTCCCTTTTGAGATAGTGTGGACCAAAATTATTTATTGTCATATTAATTGTGTAAATTATTCCTATAATGTTGCAATTAGTATTCCTATAATGTAGCAATTAGGCAGCTGCGTATTCCTAAATTCTATATATATAACCTCTTTGTTTTTCTTTGTAAATATAGTAGAAATAAAATCACTCCTTCAAAATCTTCATGGTATTAGAGCCTTTTTTAATTACTATTCTCTCTGGGTTTCTTTCAAACCCTAGAATAGCAAATTAGGCTAAGTTGGTACTAGCCTATCGATACATTTTTTATTGTTTCTGCCATCCTAGGTGAAGTTGCTGCCTCACTGCCAGTTTACTCTCCAATTTCAGTAACTGATCTCCAAGCACGTGAGCCACACATGCCAAAAATGCAATCTGCAGTCTCTTTTGCAGGATTTGTTTCTTCAGATCATCATTTCCGGCCTATCCCCATTGTTCTTGACTCCATTGGTGCTGGTTAGAGGGTTTGTTTTGTTATGTTGGATTTTGTTTCTTTGAGATTAGATGTTGGTTGTGGTTTCTTTTCATGTTTTTGGCTATTTTAAAATGACAAAAGGAAAAAAAAAAAAAAAGGCTATCCCTAGTTCTAATAATTGTTCATTACAAATAAGTCCCGTAAAGCTTGATGGAACCAATAATCTTGCTTGGTCAAGATCTTGTTCATTGTTTATCAAAGCTAAGGGAATTTAGGGATATATTATTGGTTATACGAAGAAACCAGATATCTCTAGTTCTTAATATAATTAATGGGAATCTGAAAATTCTCAAATAATGTCTTGGCTCATCAACTCCATGCAACCTCAATTGCCCAAACAAACTCGTTGCTCAATACTACAGCAAAGACATATATGGAATTTGGCGTGTCTCATTTGCAAATGGATAATGATGCTCAAATTTTTCAACTTCAAAATAAAATCAATGGCACAAAGCAAAGTGAGATGACTATTTCTCAATATTTTTTTGAGCTAAGAGGACTATGGCAAGAGCTTGATCATTAACAAGACTTACAAGCAGAATATGTTAGAGATGCAGTCAAATTTCAGAAACTGGTAGAGAAGGAACTGATTTACGATTTTTTGGTTGGTCAGAACACTTATCATGATCAAGTAAGGGTCCAAGTGCTTGGTAAAGATCATCTGCCATCTTTACAACAAACTTTTTCCTATGTCCAACAAGAAGAAAATAGAAGAAGTGTCATTCTTCACGTAGCACCAGTTGAAAAGGCTGGATTGGTTGCACATTCTCTTGACCAATCTAAAGTCAATAGTCACTCGTTTGATAAAGATCAACTACATTGTGACTATTGTGGCAAGTCGAGGCACACTAAAGAGACTGCTGGAATTTGCATGGACGACCAACTAGAGGTCGTAGGACAAAAAAAGGGGGCTCCACAAAAGCTCAAGCAAATATGGCTGAGGCTACTGAAACTTCTAAAACACCTACAAGATGACCTGTGTGTCTTCGAAAGGAGCCCTAGCTTAATGGTGAATCAAGCTTTTTTTGGAAAAATGGAAGTCAACTGAGAAATCCTTCAATGGCATAGTTGGTTAGGAATCCATCATGTTAATTCTTAGAAAAGTTATATCCCGGTTTATTTAAAAGAACTTCCTTAAATTCTTTATTTTGTGATGCATGTGAACTTGCTAAACATATGAGGAATTCATATCATTTGAGTAATAGAAGTCACATGACTATTCATTCTAATGTTTGGGGACATACTCAAAATACTTTTTTTAGATAGTCACATATGGTTTGTGACTTTTATTGATTATTGTACTAGATTAACATGGATTTATTTGAAGAAAGCAAAAAGGGATTTGCTTTCATGCTTTTAATCATTTCATAAAATGATTTGTACAAGTTTGATGCTAAGGTTAAGATTCTGAGAATGGATAATGGTACAAAGTATATGGATGGATGGTTTCGTGCTTATTTAGAATCCAAAGGGATAATACCTCAAACTAGTTGTCTACGCTAGTTGAAAAAAATAGTATTGCTGAAAGAAAAAACAAACACGTACTAGAGGTTGTTTGGTCCCATATGTTCACCGTGATTCTTCCAAAGGATTACTAAGGAGATACAATTCTTTCAGCTACTTATCTTATCAACAAAAAACCTCTCAAAACTCTCAATTTTAGAAGTCTTTTAAAGGTTTTGCAAGGTAAAATTCTTACATTGTTCCTCAAAAGGTGTTTGGGTATTTTTGATTTGTCTATGCTAGGAATGTTGGCAAATTGGAACCTAGGGCTCTAAAGTGTGTTTGTTAAGTATTCTCCCACTCAAAAGGGTTACAAGTGTTATCACCTCCATCTATGGATGTTACTTTTAGGGAGATTGAGCCTTATTTCAGTACAAACCGACCAACTCTTCACGGGGAGAGTGAGAAAGAAGAGGAGATGCCCAATTCTAAAACTCGTAATAGTCCTATTCAGAGGGAGAGTTCTATTCAGGAAGAACATATTCTAAGAGAATTCCATTTAGGGGGAGAATGTTTGGGCATTCAGAGAGACCAAATTTGAAGAGATATTCGAGGAGAAATAAGATGGAGAAAGCCATCATGCAATTTGTACCATGTCAAGAATCACCCTCATTTCCTAAAAATACTGGTGAGTTACCTCAGCACTGTGATTCATCTGATGATTTGGATAAACCCATTGCTCTTAGAAAATGAGTCAAGTCTTGCACCAAGCATTTTATATCTAACTTTATCACCTATGACTCTCTATCTCCTTCCTACAGGAGCCTTTATCTTGTATGTTTCCTCTATGTCTATTCCACAAGATTGGAGAAAAGCTTTATAAGATCTCAAATGGAAGGAATCCATGGTTGA
Organism: Triadica sebifera; assembly: GCA_023653625.1. Taxonomy (NCBI): domain Eukaryota; kingdom Viridiplantae; phylum Streptophyta; class Magnoliopsida; order Malpighiales; family Euphorbiaceae; genus Triadica; species Triadica sebifera. The sequence continues at coordinate 527,870 of CM042906.1, forward strand.
AATGAAAGCTCTAGCAAAGAATGAAACTTGGAAACTTGTCACACCTCCATTGAGAAAAAGGATTGTTGGTTGTAAATGGGTGTTTACTATGAAATATGAGATAGATGGTTCGATTAGAAGATATAAAGCTAGGTTGGTGTCTAAAGGGTTTACTCAAATTTATAGAGTAGACTCTAAGGAAACCTTTGCACCAGTTGCTAAGATGAACACAATCAAAATTTTGCTATCTTGTGTAAATAATCTTGACTGAAATTTACAGCAATTTGGTGTAAAAAAAAACTTCCTCCATGGAGACTTAAAGGGAGAAGTGTACAAGGAGATTCCTCCACATTTCAAAGAAGTAAGAACACATAGGAGGGTTTGCAAGTTACAAAAGGCTTTATGGATTGAAATAGTCTCCAAGAGCATAGTTTGAAAGATTCAATACAGCGATGCTCTCTTTCGAATATCAACAAAGCAATGTTGATCATACCTTGTTTATCAAACACTATGAAGGTAAGATCTTTCTTCTCATTGTCTATGTTGATGATATTGTGGAAACTAGATATGATACAGAAGAAATGGCTCGACTAAAAAATTTTATTGCTCTAAGAGTTTGAAATCAAAGATCTAGGAAAATTGCAGTATTTCTTGAGAATTGAAGTTGTGAAATTTGAAAAAGAATCTTCATTTCTCAAAGAAAATATATC
>CM042906.1:530558-598058 GCA_023653625.1 Triadica sebifera
TAAGATTGAAGATGATGGAAGTATAAGTTATAAGGGAAGACTATGTGTGCCAAATGACAATAGATTAAAGCAAATAATTCTAAAACAGACATATAATACAACTTATTCTATGCATCCCAAAAGCAATAAGATGTACTAAGATTTAAAGACTTATTATTGGTGGCCAGGAATAAAAAAGGATACTGTTGAATACACTACATGGTGTTTGACATGCCAACAAGTAAAAGTAAGCATGAGGTACCATTTGGGTTGTTGCAACCTATTGCCATCCTAGATTGGAAATGGAAAAGGATTACATTGGATTTTGTATTTGGTTTGCCTTTGATGCAGAAGAAGCATGATGTAATGTGGGTAATTGTTGACAGACTTACCAAGTCAGCTCACTTTTTACCAATTTGGATGGATTATTTATTAAGTCGATTAACAGAAATATATATGAACGAGATAATTCAACTACATGGAGTGTCAGTATCCATTATTTTTTATCGGGACTTAGGATTCACATCTCAATTTTGGAAAAGTTTGCAATAAGCATTGGGGACTTAACTTGCTTTTAGTACGACATTTCATCCATAGACAGATGGACAATTCGAACGAGTTATTCAATTGCTGGAAGATATGCTTAAAAGTTGTGTAATTGACTTTTAGGGTAGTTAGGATAAGCATTTTCCATTGATAGAATTTGCATACAACAATAGCTATAAAGCTAGTCTCGGCATGACACCATATGAAACTTTATATGGAAAAAGATGTAGAACACCTTTGTGCTAGATAAAATTTGGTGAAAAGAAGTTAAAGGGTCCAGAATTGGTATAGCAAAAAGAGGATAATGTGAGATTAATCAAAGATCAATTATAAGCGATAGTTGATCAATAAAAATTCTACAGTGATTTGAAGAGGAAGGATATCGAATATATTGGAGACAAATTATATTTAAAAGTCTCACCTTTGAATAAAGTACTTCATTTTGGTACAAAAGGTAAATAGAGCACTATATATATTGGACCATACGAAATACTTGAACGTGTGAGACTAATGACTTACCGATTGGCCTTACCACAAGAATTGAACAAGATCCACAATGTGTTTCATGTCTCAATGCTAAGGAGATATAAATTAGATCCAACACATGTAATACATGTGGAAAATATAGAGGTGCAACCATACTTGAACTATGAAGATGTGGAAATTTTATCTCGAAAAGTCAAGAAACTACGAAATAAGATGGAACCGTTGGTAAAGGTCTTATGGCGTAATCATGAAGTGGAAGTAGCCACTTAGGAGAGTGAAGAAATGATGAGAACTCAGTATCCTCGGTTATTTATCTCCAACTAATTGGGTAAATTTCGAGTACAAATTTTCTTTAGGGGGAGAAAATTGTAATGCTCAGCGATTTAGGCTCTGATCGCATATGACCATAGTTGGATACAACTGTTTGATCATAGTCTAAATTTCGACCCATAAAAAAAAGATAAATTATAATAAAAAAATAATTAAGGATATTATTATTTAGGAATTAAAAAAATTGGTTGAAAAATTGGAAAATAATAAAATAAAATCACCTTATGGACAAAATCGATATTATTGAAATTGTTGGGAAAATTTTGTGAGAAGAAAAAAATTGTGGAAAAAGATGAATTTCTTATAATTAAAAGTTAAGTAATTAAGTTAATCAACCAATAGGAATTAAGATTTAGTTAATTATGGGCCCTACTCATTATTTATCAAAAACAAAAGTCAAAAATGGGAGGAAGAATCTCCATTCTTCCATATGAGGAAAAAAAAAACCAACTTTATCATCTTCTTTCTCCTTGGTTGCCGTCCACTCAAGCCTCCCAAAATCTCCATTTTTTGCTTCATTTCAAGCTTGAAAAAGAGAGAGAAAAATAAGTTTTAAGAGAGAAAAACTAAGAAATAAAAGAATTCTTACTAAAAGAATAGCAAAGAAACAAGAAAGAAAGAAAAGAAAAAAAGAAAAAAAAAGAAGAGAAGTTGAGGAGAATTTTAGCCAAGACTAGAATTCCATTAAGGCGAGATTCATCTCCTTTAATTCAACATTTTTCTTTTCATTTGAAACCTATAATAATGATATATATGATTGAAATTAGTATATTAAGGTTATTTGGAAAGAATTGAACTAGGGTTTGAGAGTTGGAATTAGGTTGGATAAAATGGAATTGAGGTATAATTGATATTCGTTAACCTTAAATTATGATTTTATGATTTAAACATAAAGAAATATGACGTTAAAGGATGAAAGGGGACTGTCATGGTTAAAGTAATTTGGAAAAAATTGAAATTATGAGTAGAGTGTAGTTTGGGCAACTTAGGTTTAGAATCACATAAATCTAAGTTCTGATACCACTAAATGTAACACTCATATATATAGTAGGGAAAACTCTACTTTATGGACATATTGTCACATGACTGTATGTATATAAATAGGTTCTGATTAAAACTTTCTCTATTTTAAGTCACATATTTGTATCATGTTCATATTATCTGTATAAAATATTTCATTGTATTTGAATCAAAATCCACATTCATACTATAATTAAATTAAGAATTTATAAAATTTTTATATCCTTATTTTTGAAGTAAACTGATTTGGGCGTACAAAAGTCTTTATTATAAAATCAACCTTATTAAAATAGACCAATTAAGATACAAGTCCTTATTAATATAACATGAAATAAATAAATTCGACCCAAATACAGGTTTCAATTTTGACTGGCTTGAACCTCTCTTCACATCGATTCAACTGTCTAATGACTCCAAACCTACATATAAGAAAATTCATATGCTAAGCTACTAAAAGTTTAGTAGTACATATAAGTATAAAATTCTAACATACATTCACATATTATCTTAGCACATAGATGTATACTAAATGCATACCTAAGTGCTCCAACCTGCTATTATATTTTTGTATATTTCATATATACAAATTTACTGAGTTAAAGTACAAACATGTTAATACACAAATCGAATCCATTTGACATTTATAATATATAACACAATTTGTCCTGTTTTTAAATACCAAATTTTTGGTTTTTTCTATTTCTATATTTCTGATTCACTTTCTTTATTACTGAATAACATTTCACTGCCCAAATCTCTAGACTCAAACTACTAGGATGCGGGTTGTGAAATAGTCATGCTCTGACTTGAGCTTAAGCCACTCTGCTCACTAACTGTATTTGTTTGCATATAGCTCAACTGAAATTCTCAAATCAAAAGCGCTCTAACCCAAACTTAAGTCATCCTTATGAGTAAATGTTTTAACTGCACGTATATGAGATCAAAGACGCTCTAACCCAAGTTTAAGCTACTTTGTCCTTAAATAATCATGAGCATTCTAACCCCAGTTTAAGTCACCTTGATTTAAAATATAATCATATCCTACGGTACCATAACATCTTTGATGACATGCCACATATCTTATACGGGTTCTCGAATAGAGAATGGGCATTCAATGCTAAAAATTTGGTTATTCATCACATTCCATAATTACGACATAACAGTTAGTAATTGAGAGCATATAATGCATATCCATATCCATATTATAGCTTTCATACTATATTAAGTAGTAACTCATATTGGGTGTGTGCATACCAATTTCGTATTATTGATCATCAAATTCAGTATAAAATTCTGTTTTAGGGATTCACGGGTCCATATTATAGCTTTCATACTATATTCAGTAGTAACTCATATTGGGTGTGTGCATACCAATTTCGTATTATTGATCATCAAATTCAGTATAAAATTCAGTTTTAGGAATTCACGGGCGTGAAAGGCAATTCATGGTTGTGAATCTTTATTCACGGGTTATTTCCCTATGACCCGAGTCATAACTGAAATCATGAATATTTCTATCCATTTTTGCTACAAACATTCACGGGTATGAACATTCAGTTTTGGCCACGAATCTTACATGTCATAACCATGAACAATCGTGTCACAGTCGTGAACCTGTAGTTAATAGCAAAATCCGAAGCAAACATCAAATTTTGGCACACCACACATAAGTCATAAAAGGCTAACCAATGTTAGACACTCCTATTAATAATTTCTAATACTACAATATTTACATACATATTATCATATTTAATTAATGGAACTAGGTTCAATGCCCTATTTGTTAACACTATACGTCAATACCTACTCAATTGTCATCATTCCTTATACAACCCAATCATATCATTTCACCAAGTTTCAGCATACCATTCAAGGTATCAAATCATGCCAAATTATGTCAATTTCATAATACAATATACAAGCATACTTTAATTCGAATTTAGATGAGTATATATAAAAACCTTAAAATATAGCCTTAATCTTAAACCCTCGCATGCCTATTTCTTCTAATGGTTGTCTCTACCTTCAACCTTAGATCCTAGTACAAGATTAAAAACCAAAATATAATCTATTTCTGCCATTCTAGTTATTTAAACCATTAACAATGTAAAATCTGAAACTAAACCCCTTAAACATCATCCCCCTATCGAAAACGAATTGAACCATTGAAAGAATAACGGAAAACATAATATGTCACCTGTTTATTAATGATTTCATATTGGTTATAAGGATTACAAATCATGTTCTAATACTCTTTGATTCGGATCTCGATTTTTATAATGAAAACCTTGTTTCTAATCCATTTTTAAACTTTTTTATGGTGAGGATTTCGTGTTTAATTAACCAAAATTGAAAGGATTGAAAAGGAAATGATTCTAGAGTTCAGAGGTCTAGTGGCTAGGATTTAAGGGTGAAAAATCGTGTCTGTGCATTAAAAAGACTAAAGTGTCAAATTTGTACTGTCAGGCTTCACGGGTGTGAATGTTTCTTCATAACCGTGAATCTACTCAAATTCTAAAAACCAGATTTCACGATTTTTCATGGTTGTGACTTTACATTCATGGGCATGAATATTGTTTAACTTTATTTTTTTGTCTTTTAAATTATTTTCATATTTCAAAATCCATAACTACTTATATCCACTTAAAATACCCTTATTACAAGCTATTTCTAGGACCTAACTTACGAGAGCTATATATATATAATAATGTAAAAATGCAATCATGCAAACCAGATGTGTGAATGCAATAATCACCCATATTTAGGGATTCATGATTGTTTCACTAATCTAGATTTCTACTGGTCTTTGTCTTTATTCATTTTCTAATTTTTAGCTTTTACCATCATTTCTAACTAGCACGAAAGAAATAAAAAAACTCTCATACTAATAATAAATGCTTAGTGGTGCATACAAATAGACAATAAGCTATAAATTATGTTATGATATGCATTTGTATTTAGATCTAACATTTATAAAATAAGCAACGACTTTAGCCATTTATATATTTGTTAATTTTTAGCCTGTATGCAACTATGATTGTTGTGATTAATCTTATTTTTATCATTCACCATATTAATCTATGTCTAACATTCTTAACATTATTTAAATCATAATGTATTATTATGCCAACATATACTTACGCATTTCTTATTTCATTTGGATAACATGTATAATTTCATACTAATCTTATTCTTTATATTTATTCTATACTTGTGACACATTTACTATTCATATCGTTATTGCTTTATAATTTCATACTAAAAATTATGTTATAACATTACTTGTAGTATTTTGCTTTATTTACTTCCCTCATATCTCTGTGTCACACTATTTACTAGCACTGTATGTGTGTGTACTAAAATTCATACAAAGCTGTTAATTTTTATATATGTGCAGAGTTATTCTCAACTTATTTTTTTTATTTCAGACTATGCATTTCATTTTTGGTAAGCTACATTATTTTTATCATATCATATACCAGCAACATGAATTTTGTTAAATATGTTAAATCATAAATATTCTTGTACTTAATAATAACATATAACTTGCATTATCTTTGAACATAAACTTTACTAGTTCGTCCATATCACTCTAAACTGAACTAAACTTGATACAAGTTATAATAACATATAACTTGCATTATCTTTTAATATAAACTTTACTGGTTTGTAGATTAGGGATGCTTCTAAAGGTTAAGTCACCATATCTACTATCTAGTTCATTCGAACTTTTCAGATAAAGGGTGCTCCTAGAGCTAAAGTCACATTGGCTAACTAATATATCATTGCCATCATCACATTTCATTATATCTTTCTTTCTTTCTTTTGTTTTTATCACATAATTTCATGCATTCTTTGTAATAATTATCTCACAACTATATTATACAATTTCTAACATCCATATACTTAACATTTCATGACATCATCAAGCTTAACATTAGTATGTATATATGAGTGGTACAATCACATAACATATTCTACCTTATTTTGTTTTATATTCTCTTAGGTTACCATTATACATACTTCACATTTATTCTTTCATAGCACAATCATATTGTTATCATTCATATCATATAATCAAATATTTACTGTAACACCCCCTCACTCCAGTAATATGTGCTCGGATAAAGGAGCGCCATGTCATTTTCTTCAAATCATTATTTAATAAATGTAAGAAAGTAGTACATTTGTTTGTCAAATAAGGTAAAATAAATGACATACATTTTACTTATAAAAAAATCATTTACAAAACATGGAGTTAAATTACAAAACTATAAAAACAATTTATAAATCAAATATACAAAAGAACGTGACCCATTGTTTTTGTGTTCGACTGCTTTACTTGCTAAAATCACCGTTGACTTTATCTAGCGGCCTCCACTTACTTTTCTCTAGATTTATGGGAGAGAAAACTTTCACGTTAAACTCTAAGCCTAGTGGTGCATAAAAATAAGACAATAAACTACTTTCATACAACATGCAATCATTCAAATATACTAAGTTATTCTAGTATTAAAACATTTATTTTCTTGTCATACATTTTTTTTTTCATTTTTTTTATCAATGCATGCATCACATGATCAAATTACACAATTTATTTACCATTGCATATTCTAAAATAAAAACAAGTAATTCACTTACATACTCTTTATTTAATATTTATCTTTATTTATGCCCATAATACCTATGAACCACTAATTAGGATAACGGGATGGCCATCTAGATATTTAAGAGTACCACCCAGGCATTACGGTATGCGTATATAAGTGTCATCACCGACATTAGTATATAGGTGTCATTACTAGCATTAATAAATATGTCATCACCAGTATTAATAAAATGTGTTATCACCGATATTAATATATCATCTGATTGATATGTCAAATTATCCAAAATTCTAGTTGTAAGATAAGTGTTCTTTGACTTAATTCATATTATCATCAAATTCTCATCTCTTTTCTTTGTCAAACCATTTTTTTCTCTGTTCATTTCATTATATCATACTTTTTCTCTTTATCAATTTCATACTACTCTTATTTCCATTCATTCCATTTTCTTTTCATATAATATGATGTATGAACATTACTCATTTACTTATCATGTACACAAATTATAAAAAATAGGGTATTCACTACCGTGAGTTCTTATTCATGATCGTAAACAATGTTTGACACACTACCTCACGGTCATGGACAAAACGTTCATGCCTATGTATAAACTCATGCCCGTTATCCAAGCTATGACTTAAGCCGTGAATGAATCTAGATGAATAGTATTATTTTCATGCAAAAAATCACACCCGTGAGTAATTATTCATGTCCATGAATTTTAGATTTTTACACTCATGAACAACTCTTCACACCTGTGACTAACTGCTAAAAAATTACACTTCTTTTTCCACATTCACTTCAAGCTTCCTAAAACTATGAAACTACCATAAGATATATTTCCTGAAATTCATTATTCAACATACAAATATTTTACCACATTCACACACACTTCCAATCTATTCAACTTCCTAACATACAATATCCAAAATACAAATACATATTATCACCTCTATCATGTTATTTGAGATTCATATGCAACAATTCATTTTCAATGCATTACAATCATCAACTTACATGTCAAAGATTATGCATTAACATTTCTTTTTGCTTCACTTCTCTTCATATGCTTCATTTTCTTTACATTTGCTTCTTTGAGCTTGTTCTTTGTCACTTTGAGTTCCTAAAATATCATAAAACAATCATCAAAACTCTACTACATCATAGCTCTCTAAACCTTATCTTCTCTCTCTAGAAACCTCAAACTATCTCTCTCTCTCCTTCACCACCGGCTCTAAATGAGCTCAAAACTATATTTTTCTTTGAAAATAATTGTAGAATAAAAGAAGAATTTCTTACCTTTAATCTTTTCTCCCCTTGATCAACTCTTTGGATATTTCTCTCTCCTCTTCTCTTACTCTTCTTCCTTTCTTTCTTCCCTTCCTTAGCTTCTCCAAGCCTTTTTATGCATAAAAGTGTCTTCAACTTGTCTTTTCCTCTATTCTCTCTCTTTTTCTCTCTAGAACCAAGATTTGGCTATGGAGGTTTAGGGGTTGGCATGGAAATGGTTTCAATGCAGAAAATGTGACTAAAATGAGATAAGGAAGAAGAAGAAAAGAAAAAAAGAAGAAGAAGAGGTAACCAAAATTATGTTTAATTAACACATTAATGTCCTTTATATAAGGTGAATCTCTTATTTTAACCTTATAACACCATATTATGTTTAATTAACACATTAATGTCCTTTATATAAGGTGAATCTCTTATTTTAATGTCCAAAAAATGATATTTAAATCTTAAATACTTCATTTAGTCCTCCAATTTGTAATAATTTGCAAATTGATTCCAAAATTTTCCAAAATTTTCATTTAGGTCATTTACTAAAATTTAACTTCTTTACACTTCTAATATGCCTTATTTAACATTTCTCACAATTATTGATCATTATTTTGATTAATTCTAGTCAAAAATCTGAATTTAAGTTTTGGTCGGTCCGACGCGTCAATTTAGCAACACGTGTTACTCGATGTTTAAATTAACAGATATAACATTTAATATGTCATATTATTTATGTAAATTATAATACAAAATCCAATTCATGATATATAATTATAATTATTTCATTTCATTTCTAAAATTTAATCCACGACTATATAAAAATAAATGTGTATTCCTCTCTCTTTTATTATCTCATTCACAAAATATTCAACCACAATTTTATTTCTACATTATTTTTATGGGCCTAATAACTCATTTGATTTCTCATATACTTCATTTGAGTAAAATTTACATTATAACATTTAACCTAATATAACTTAAATATTTTTATTTTATTTTTCAGTCTGTCCTATTCCAGGCATAATTGAAGTCCTATTTCACACCTCAATTTTAGCAATGTTCTCATCTGAATTAGATTAAATTATCTTTTAAAAAATTATAGCCCAAAATTTTAGTATTAATATGCAATTTAAATCACTTAATACCAATTGTTGTAGCAAAACATATACTTATTTAAATACTGACTGCTCATTAAAAATCCTGCCCATAATTTTTAGATAGTTTGCTAGTCAAACATTTATGACCAATTTAAATATAGCTACAGTCAAAATTAGATTTCATGTTCTCATGAAAGTTTTAGTCATATATTTTAAGTTTCAATCCCAACCAAAAACTTGCTAATCTAAATTCCAGTACACAAGTTATAGCCTAATATATACAAATTACTCCCTAATAATTTCCAACAAAACAACACAAGCAATATAAATCATATTACCATATTTCAATCCCAAGTTCATGCAAATTTACCAAACCAAATTCATCCTAATTACAAACTATCATGCCAGATATTTAAATTATGCAAATATATAATAATTTTATAGGTTATTTCCTTAGGACATGAACATATCTTATTATTTTTTTCATCTTTGATCTTTTTATACCTAAAATATGCAAGAACTCAGCAAAAATATTTCTTTCATCATATATCTTTAATTCCTATTTTCTCTTTCTACAAATGCTAAAATCTCTCTATTCAAAATTAAACACCAAATAAGCTTAAAACTCAATATTCTTTTGGAGAAAAGTGCAGAGATAAAGAAAATAATCTCATCTTCACTCTTTTTCTTCCACAACTGGTCAAAAGAGAGTTCCTCTCTCTTCTTCTAAGCTTCATGTACACTTCTTTTTACTCCCTTTAGTTTCTCCTAGGCCTATAATGCATGAAAACACTTTTTTCCATATTTTTCTCCCTTTTTCTCACTTTCTCTCTCTAAAACAAGCTTTTTGGCTATGGTGGAAGTGAGGAATGTGGGGTTGGTTTTGAAATGCTGAAAAATGAATTAGAATGTGGTGATAAGGAAGAAGAAGAAGAAGAAAAGAAAAGAAAGGAAGATAAACCAAAAATCTTGATGTGGAGCCCATTTTTTACCATAAACTTTGATATTTTTGCATAATTATCTCTTTAATATCTTTTCATTTAAGGTGGCCGGCCAAAATAATATTGTTATGTCCAAAATTATATTTAAATGGTAAATATTTCATTTAATCCTCAAATTTTTAGTAAATTATAAATTTATTCTAAAATTTTTTAAATTTTGCATTTAAGTCATTTACTGTAATTTAACATCTTTACACCATTTATATATTTTTTTGTTAAATTAGTATAACATATTACAATCAATTTAACTTGATAACGTTAATAGAATAAGAAAATATCTTAATGTGAGCTTACGGAAAAATATATGATAAATGATATATTAAAAGATTTAATAAAACAAAAATATTAAAAGCTATTCAATTAAAATTAGTTTTTTTAGTATGTAAAATATATAAAATTTAATAAAAATAAATTGAATATATGACAACTTTTTTTTTTTGTAGGAAAGAAATACGTAAATGTAGAGTGGCTTAAATCCACGTTTCTGGAGGTAATTAGACAATAAAAAGTGAAGCCACATATCATAAAATGAAGACATCAACTATTCAAATGTCAAACATATCTTTTCATACATCAGCTTTAATAAATATATATATTTCAAAGTAACAGTTGAGGCATTTCCTTTGGTGCTGGATCCTAAACACCTTCCCACTCGCGCACATAACCTCCTGCAAAAAACTGGTCATGTCTCTTCACCTTCCCAACACAGCCTTTTTTTACGTCATAAGTTTTATAATTTTGCTAAAAACCTTTAGTTTTCTCGAAACTTGTCATCTCTTAATAACCGTTCTTCTCTCATCATCTTTTAAAAATTTATTATTCTTTCATACCTTTCTTCTTTCATGCCTATCTTCTTTCTCTCGCACCTCACCTCTCTAAACTCAGCAAACCATTTATAGTTCTTAGAATCCCTACACACTTTTCCTTCGCATCCCTCGGCACAACCGACTCAACCACCACCACTGCTTGAATCTCACTAGAATTGTTGCTAGTGATATAGATGTCAAGAAAACGTAGAAAAAAAATTTGGGAGAGAACGAAAAAAAAAAACTATCGAGATAATTATAATAATTTAAAATACTTTTAAAGATTAAATTGTATTTGAACCAAAAAAATGAATTCAATTATACTAAACCAGACTGTTAAAATCAAAATAAATATATTATTGAATGAACAAAAAAATGAATCAAATTACAATGAAAATCAATCTTCTTTTATTCTTTTTTCCTTATATCGATATTCATAGAGAGAAGAATTTGTGTTATAATTTGGAATATCTTCTTTAATTATATTTATATAACTCCATTGGATTTTAATCATATTATATTTACATTTGAAAACTATGAATATGATTTAACATATATATATATATATATATATATATTATTCTAAAACTTAATTAAAAGAGATAATTATAGGTTGAAAAGTTAGATTTACTATCTGCTGCAATTTCAATGATTATTAAAACATTTCAAATTTGCCAAGCATGTCGATTTTGATTTGGGGTTCTTAAAAAACTATAGAGAGAATGTTCCGCCCAAATGATCAAGACGTTTGATGCTGTGAAAAATGCAACAGTAATAGAATCTAAAATAAAATAAATAAATAGGAAAGGATACTTCCTTTGTTGGATTTCAAGGGATTTTTTTTGTTTTTTGCTTTTTATTGACTTAATACATAAACATACATTGAATTTGCATCAAAATGTTGTTTGCACACTTCAATTTTAAATGTCACTTATTGTATATCTCAAAGTGTAAAAACTCAATAGTAGAGGCGCATGGTAAAGAGAGATGCAAATGCTACCCTTCTAACAGCTTCAAGTGTCAAATAGACATCTTTCAAAATTGAAGTGTATAAACAATAAACAATATTTTTAAACAATTCAGAGATATATTTATATATTATGCCTTTTTTTTTATTTTATTCCACTTTAAATGTCCTTTTAAGAAACTAAAGAAGCCTTAATTAACTTTTTACAACTTTGTCCTTTATTATTGAGCTCAATTGTATTTATACGAGTTTCACCACATTTACATCTTCAACAAAAACTTCTTTTTACCTTTTTCATCAATATATATATATATACATGGATTGACATGAACTTGTGTAGTCATATTTCTCGATTTTTAATAAAGACAACACATCTCTAAAAAATAAAAATGAATTTAAGCAAATATTTAGAGAACTGACAAAAATATAATTTAGTTAATTAAATGTATTTTTACGTAAAATTGAAATTATTCATTCACTTCCTTAATCTTTGTGAAAAACAAAAATAAAAATAAGACGGATAGAGTATTAATTACTACTCCGAGGAGCAAATGGTGAATAAGGAACTGTTATGATGCCGAATAAATCACATCGTATATGCTAATCCCGAATTAATCACATTAATATAAACTAGTCCAGATTAGATTACTAACCAATCTACTCCAGTTTTCAAAATTTTGTTGCCCAAGTGTAAAATAACTAATAGTGAAACCCCAGTGCCAGAGGACTGAACATTATCATGACATAGGGAACAGATAATGAAGAAACAATACATTTTGTCAGTGAGAAAAATGAAGAAAACAACGAAATTTCACACTTGCAAATAACATAGACAACTGCCGTCATCAAAGAATAATTGCACAATATTCAACATCAAATGAAATAACCATCATTTACAGATCAAACGTGAACACATTCAAACAAGGAAACAGAGAATTTTTTTTTTTTGGGGGGGGGGAATAGAAGAAGAAGAAGCAGTTTTCTCAAGAGTAAAAAAAAAAAAAGGATGGATCGTGCACTAAAATATGAAGCTATTCAACCCAAATATGTGGATCTGCTTACAAATCTCTAAGAAATCTATTCACTTCCTAATTTACAATGGGTAAATAAACCTGCCTTAGGAACTCCCATGAGATCTGACAGACGAAATGGATTGTGCAGATACGGAGGCTGTTGGGCTGTTAAGTTCCCGATCTCCATCGATAGCTTTTGGTTTTCCACTTAATCTTTCTGTTGCTTCTTGACATATGTCATTGAACCAGTCATCTTCCGGCAGTATACTGTCATTAAAAGAAAAAGTTCAGCTTTGGAAATGCAAGTTTAATTATCACATGAACATGCATATTGACCAAATCTTGCACATCCTTCTATTCTGAATGAAGAAGAACAGACACAGAAGGAAATTTAAAAGAAACACAGCAAGCTGATAGCACACAGCAAATTCACAATTGGTTTACACATACACACTACACGCTAAGAGTTAATCATGATCACTCGGTCTCTTACTGGACTATTGTCCATCCTTGATCACTATCATCCTCCTCAATAGCTCATATGTTTTTGTGTGTGTGTATATATATATATATATTGAATTGGTCTATTGGCACTTAAAACCTTTTTTTTCCTTTTGAGACTACGCACATAAACTCATTTGCTGAATCTATGACACTTAGCTTCTCATGATTTAAAAAAAATATTAAATGTCAATTTATGCCCTGAATTTATCACTAAAGTTCAATTTATACCAAAATTAACTTTACGACTGAATTAACCATAACTTTAAATTCATGGCCAGTATAACCCAATTTCTGGAAAACAAACAAAATTATTTTCATTGGAAATTACTAATTCTGTTAATTTTGAAAAATATGAACAGTGTCTATGTGCGCCAAATCTATAGAATGGCTAATTTTTCAGCAGATTGTCTCTCCAAATTGGCTCATAGCTAATCTTTGGGGTTTTCATATCCTTCATGACCCTCTGGCGGTGATTTATCAATGGCTTGCCCATGATTCGTCTAGGATTTCTCTTGTTCATTAATTGTTTTGTTTTGTGGGTTTACTCCACCTTTCTCAACCAAAAAAAATTAATAATAAATAAAGAATCTAATATAAGGTATTTAAGCTTTCCTATTTAATATTTTATTGTAAATGTACTTTTTTCCTCAATATTGTCACTAATTTGACAAAAATCATACTAAACTTGCATAAATTGGAAGTGGTGGACTAATTTGGCAGAAAAGTAAAATTTGGAGTTAGTTGAAATTTGCTTACAAGTTTTGGGGACAATTGACCTTTAAACCATATTCAAACACTTATTAAATAATTAATTTCTCTCATTGTTACACCCTTTTTTTCTGATTTTGGAATGTTTTGAATTATTGAGTTGAAAAAAAAAACTGTAAGTGTTTAAAGACGAGGAAAAATATTATTAGTTTAGGTGTGTAATGGATCTTAAGAAAAGTTAGGAGTCCCAAAACACCATGTTACGGCTCTAATTCCTAAAGTTAGGAGTTTGGTTTAGGAAGCATTTTATCTGTAGCAGAATTCATATATTTCCTAGTTAAGAGTATTATTTAGTTTCCCAGTTAGAAAAGAATTCAGATTGTTACATGACAATCAAATTGAGAGTCGCTAATATGTTTGTTCAAGGGTTGTTTTGTAGGTTTAATGTTTTATAGAACTTAAAAGAACAAACATTTGGTGAAACGGCAAAATGCTTGGCAAAACCCTAAATTGTGACCACAAATTTCATGATGCTAAATGTGTTGATGAAGAAACAAGTGGAAATTAAGATCAAAAGCGTGACCGCGAAATGCATCGTTAAAGAGAGAGTGCGGTCACAATAGAGGCAATAGCAACCAAAATTTCTAATGTCAAACACACCAAAGGAAAGTCAAGACCAAGCTACTGCATGTCCAATGGGTTCTAAGAGGAACAAGAATCACAAGCACGACTTAAAGCAACCACAAAATTTATTGCACAAACCACTATAAATAATTTTGTGCGCTTCACTCTCTCCATCTTTCTATCTATTTATCTTTTGTTTATATTCGTCTTCTCTAATATCCAAACACTTAGCCATTCAAAAGAAATTATGCATTATTCCAGAGGCCTAAAAATTTCAATTAACCACCAATTTATCCCCCCTTCTTGGTGCACATCTTTCTTACAATTGATATCAGAGCCTAGGTCACTCACCAAGAGCTTGATTGCGAGAAGATCGAAGATGGCAAATGAAGGGAGTCACTATCTCAATCCATTTTTTGATAAGCCAAAATTCGCCCTTAGGAAACTTAAAATGAAAGCTTTACTTGGATAGTGATCTTGTTGACTTATGGGACACTATTCTTAGAGAATGGAAACCACAGCTCAAGATGATCGATGGTGAGGTGAAGATAATTCCACAAAAGAATTGGTTAGATGCACAAAGGAAGACCAATAGAAAGAGTAAAAGAGCAATGATAATTCTCTTTGCCTCATTATCATTGGAAGAATATGGGAGAGTTCAGCATTGTCAAAATGCTTATAGCATTTAGAGAACCTTGGAGAGTTATCATGAAGGCACCAAAAAAGTAAAATCTAAGAAGATCCAATTGCTTACAACCGAGTACAAGCTTTTCCAAATGAAGTCACATAAGTCAATCACTCTTGCAATTATCAATGATTATAGGGAACTTGCGAAACATTATAGCTTGGAGAATATTAACAACAAAATCCTAAGAAATATTCCCATGAAAAAGTACAAGTCAAGAGTTGCTAGAATGGAGGAAACTAATGAAGACTTTAGCACCATTCCAATTGATGTGCTCATTGGCAAGTTCCTCACTCATGAGATGACCATAGCAAGGGAGAAAGAGCTGCAATTTAAGAAGGAAGAGAAGAGAAAGGCAATAGCTTTCAAAGTGCATACAAGATTTTAGCAAAGGGAGAAAGAGCCGCAATTTAAGAAGGAAGAGAAATGAAAGGCAATAGCTCTCAAGGTGCATACAAGATTTCAACAATCAGAAAGTGAGAGCTCAAGTAACGAGGAAAGGAATGAGTCAAGTGATGAAGAGTTTGTCATACTTATAAGAAAAATTGAGAAGCTCTTAAGGAAGAAAAAGTATGGCAACAACCAAAAGAAGTCATCCAAGTACTTATCACACAAGTGGAGATCCTACATGGAGCAAGAAGAAAAAGGGCACATAACAACTTAGAGTGAAAGCATTTCAAATGGAGAAGCTTACAACGAGGTTGTCACCTTATGCTTCATAGCCATAGAGGAGGACTCTAATAAGTTATTCTCCATATCCACTTTTTGTAGTAACAGTTCATTTAGTAAGCATAATGTAGATAATGAACTTCTTGGAGCCTTGTTTTCAAAATGTGAAATGTTTAAAAAAAATGAATTTTTATAAAAAAAAAAAATTAGTATCACTTGAGAATAATTTAAAGGATTTGGAACTCATTTTGAACCTTATAGCACAAACCCCCATAGACCCAAGTTCAAATGGGTATCAAAAGGTACACTAAATTAATTTTTGTAGGCACGATGCTCAACAATTGGTATCCCTCAAGTGATATCAAGACATTACAATTGGTATCAAGGATGATGAATTTGACAATTAATATCATATTGAGGGGAAGCACTTAAAAGGAAGCTATCAAAGAAGAGATGTCTAAAATGTGCCAAAATTTTCTTACAATTGTTCAACGTAAACTTGTTGGATTTTAAAAGCACCAATGGAGGGAGAGCCAAATATAAAGAGGGGAGCAAGTCACAAATGGAAGAAATATATGTTTCTCACAATTGGTATTGATTTTTCTATCAATTGGTATTTAATAGCCCTCATGATTTTTCACCTTAATTTTACAATTGGTATCATTTTGTGGCATATAAAATATTTTTTGTGATCAAAAACATTTTATTTTTCTTTCATTCTATGCTTTTAAGATTCTCTCTTCTATTTTTAAAACTCTATTGTTTCTCTCCATCTCTCCTTTGACCTAACTATTGCACTAGCCCTTTTTGATCTTGACAAAGAGGGAGAGAATATTGATGAGCAAAAATTTGCTAAGGGGGAGAAATGTTTTGAGCAAAAAAATTGATTTTTGATCTTGACAAAAAGGAAAGAGTTCATTTGAAAACAATGTTTGACAAAGAGGAAGAGAGATTCTGAAATAAAGGAGAAAAGAAAAAAATTTAAAATTCAAAATTTGATTTATTTTCTTGGCATACATATTTAATTGAACATTTTAATTTTTGCTCAATTTTATTGCTAAAATCAATAAGGGGGAGATTGTTAGCCCTAGTAGTGCATCTCTATTTTGATCTTGACAATCAAATTAAGTCACTAATATGTTTGTTCAAGTGTTGCTTTGTAGGTTTAATGTTATACAAAATAGAACTTAGAAAAATAAACATTTGGTGAAAGAACAAAATGTTTGACAAAACCCTAAATCGCGATTGCGGCAACAAATATTGCCCGAGATAAACTTTTTGCGACTGCATCTAAACTATAGCATTCATGAATCTCATGATGCTAAATGTGTTGAAGAACCCTAAATCACAATTGTGGTAACAAATATTGCCTCACATAAGCTTTTCTCGACCGCACCTAAACTGTAGCAACCGCGAATCTCATGATGCTAAATGTGTTGAAGAAACAGTAGAGATCATGACTAGAAGCATGACCACGAAGTGTGCAACAAAAGACAAAGTGCCATCACTACAAAGGCAATAGCAACCGCAAAGTTTATAATGTCAAACCTGCCAAAGGAAAGCCAAGACCAAGCTGCCACATGTCAAATGGATTCTATGAAGAACAAGAATCGCAACCACGACCTAGAGAAGTGCAACTACGACTATAGCAATTGAACAAACCCAAAATGGATAGAGGAGATAGCGGTGGAGAGTGCAGCTGCAAAAAGGCCCACGACAATGGAAGCTCGCCTGCAACACTAAGAGTATGAGTGCAATTTTCATAAGAAGTCTACCGTTGGAGCCCGGAGCCAATCAAACCCTACCAAATGGAACTAGCCGTTAAGAGCTGAAGAAATCGTGACCACAACCGCGACATGCAAAGCACAACCACAATTCGGGGACTGACAGCAAAAATAAAAGTTGCAAAAAAATTAGTTGTTGGAAGGGTAACGTTTTGGATTTTAATGTAACAGCTCTTTGTAGGTTTAAGGTTATGAACACCCCCTCCACTTTACTAGTGTGATTCTCCAACTTTGTAATCAATTTTTTGGAATTGACTGATGGAATGATTTTAAGTGTTTGACCATAAAACACACAGGATTAAGGTTTGGAGTAAGCCTAGGTAAAGCTCTTAGATTGTGTTAGCCTAGAGAAAAACACTTATAAGAGGTTTTGAGTAAGCCCTTAGGAAACATTCAAGTTGTAAAGGTTGTGTGTGAGCCTTTGGAAAAACACAAAAGGGGTTGGTGTATGAGTTCTTGAGAAAACACTTGAGATTGAGAGTTAGCCCTAGATATGTTGGGTGTGAGCATTTGAAACACTTAGTTGGAAATGAGCTAATGAAAACTCCATCTGTTGTAACTTGTTGAGAAGTTAGTGGAAAAACTCCAATTATAATTGGGGAGTGGACGTAGGGATTATTGTCCGAACCACAATAAATCTTGAGTGCCCCATTCTCTCTCTCTCTCTATCTATCTATTTATCTTTTGTTTATATTTGTCTTCCCTAATATCCAACACTTAGCCATTGAAAAGAAATTCTGCATTGTCCCATTAGCATAAAAATTCCGATTAACCACAAATTCGTCCCCCTTGGTGCACATCTTCCATATACCTAATTTAATAATTTTATTATTGGTATGTACGTCTATTTAAGAGACAATTATTATCAATAAAACTAAAGTCAAAATTTCCAGCAAAAAAAACCAAGAGGTAAGCAGCACACTCTACTGAGTTCCAAGGTCGCAACTTCATTAAACTAGTTGCATAAAATTAAAATCCGACATCCAGTAACACAATTGGGGGTTCAGAACACACCAATTTTATAAAACCCAGGTGAAACTACAAAATCCTATCCAAAAACTGCAACGAGAAACTATAATCCTCAGATGTTCCAACAATACATACATACTCTATAATCTCAAAAACTGCACCAACTCGAAGAAGGTTCATTCATCCTCCTTATCAAAACCCTAAAACAATAAAGGAAAAAATGTCCTAAGAAACTCACTGCCTGCCAACTCAAGCAAAACATGGGACATTGTATAAGTGATACCACAGTTTAGGAAAAAAACAAATTATCATTGATCTCACAACATCAAAACCACAAATAGAATGGTCAAAATATAGGATCTGAAATGGTCTTCAAATATACATTAGATTATTAGCCTTATACAGGATTTGAGTGAATTTGAGAGCAAGGATGACCTAGGACAGCAGGCAGGTTGGGCTATTTTGAACAGGTTTTCAGTTGAGCTGAATGCTACGAAGAGTAGAAACTCACATCAATGACTAGAGTTTGTAATTGAATATGATCAGGAATCAAAAAGGAAACAAAAGGTCAGATAGTAGAGGCTGTTTGCTATTGTTAGACGTAATTAGAAAAAGGGTAAAGGGAAAAAAGAAAAAAAAAAAAGGAATCCAAAACTTTATCCACTTTCAATTTAAGCTAATACTTTTTAGTTTTATCATTTTTCACATTGTACTCAAAACTTTCACACTGTTATCAACCTTATCTCACCCTATATCAACAAAAAATAAAAGGTCTACAAAGAAAAATTCAAACCTTTGCCTGCATTTTTGGGTTAATTTCATTTGTAGTCGCTAAACTTATCCCCTAATTGTCATTCAGTCAAAAAAAAAATTTTGTAATGAAAAAATACATAAACTTTAAGAATTTAACTCTAAAATCATGTTTGACCGGTTTTAATGAGTCATAAGCTGAAAATGTGAGGTGGAATGCCACATAGCACCAGAAATGTGAGGTGGAATGCCAAATGATTTTTGAGTTGTATTTTTTTATACAAAAAATTCCTTTCTAACTAAATCGCAATTAGAATATAAGTTCAGTGATTGCGAATAAAATTAACCTTGCATTTTTAGCTTTAGTCAATTTTTAATTATATGCATCACTACTTGAAACTTCAAATTGACATCAATTATTGACTTGACAGTAAATTATGCCAACTATAATGTCAAATATACTAATCACATTTAAATGTGAATATAATTGCTAAAATAGATATCAGTGTGAATGAATTAGTTAAGAACTAAGAATATGCTCAAAAGTTTTGGAAATTTTTTTAAGGCCTAACACATTTGTTGCCCCTTAAACTTAGCATGAATTAGTTAAGGCCTTAAAAAAATAGATATCAGTGTGAATGAATTAGTTAAGAACTAAGAATATGCTCAAAAGTTTTGGAAATTTTTTTAAGGCCTAACACATTTGCCGCCCCTTGAACTTAGCATGATTTTCTATTTTTCCCTCTGCACTAATCTTTTTCCTTACTTGCCTCATAAATTTCCTTTTTGGTACAATCACCCCCCTTAATTCGTTTTTTTTTTCTATTCATCCTTAGTAAAATGTTATCCAAGGAGAAGAGTGTGTACATGTATTCACATGCCATGATGTGCCATTATTACCGAATAGAATTGTGACACTTGGCAGCCATCATTTAAAATAAAAAAGAAAAAGAAAACAACCTAATGAATCATCTAGCCTAATCTTCCTCTCACCCTTTCAAACCCATTTCAAATTTCTATATCTCTTCGGCTCTTCCTCAAACTCGTTAATCTAATCTTCTCTCTCTGAACTTAGTTTTTGCAACTAAGGTAGTCTGTCACAAATAGTGAAATTTGGCTAAGGGAAGGAAATAAGGAATCAAAGGAATTTTCTTCATTACCGATACCCACAAACTCGGTGTTTCTATATCATGTTGTGGGAGATCTGACAGTAGGGAAGACAAAGATGGTGGAATTATGCAAGATTAAAACTATAGAATCGACAATTCAAGCAATAGGAGAGTCGATAAAATGTGGAATTCCTATGTTAATGAGGAGATTGCATGTGGGTATGATTGAGAACAGCAAAACTAGGCAACAAAGGTTTGTGGGCATCCTTCATTCACTTGATATTACGGTGTTTATGGCTAAAGCTTAGTGCTTCGAGGATCAAGAGAGGGCCGTGAAAACCATAGTTTCTGAAGGCCAATTTAGTTTCTTCACATTTAGAAAAAAAGGATTATATCTTGGATTGGCGAGAAAAAGATCTCTAGATAAAAAGTCTCATCCATTTACTATAATATACATGTTGGTCCTAATTATTATTATTAAATTATAACACCTCTATTTCTTCCATTAATTTACCTCGTAAAAATTCAGAGATTAAAGTGTAAGTTAATTCATTTAATATTTAGGAATTAAAGTAAAGTCATTAATCTGAAATATCAATAAGGACAACTAAAATTTCGTATTTTTAAAATTAAGAACATAGTTAACAAACTTGAGAGATTAAAAATTATTAATTTTGAAATTGTAGTGATCATATTATAATAAATTAATTTCAAGGAATATTTATTTAATTTTTTTCTTGAGAAGAATGTAAAGATTATTGAAGGTTGCAAGGGGGAAAAGGGTGGGTAAGAAATGGGCTCATGCACCTAAAAAGTATCATGTTTGTCACTCTCCTGCCATTTCACATTACTATGGTGGAATAGAAGGAAAAAAAATTAACAAATCAAGAGGGTTGATCATAACAAAAACTAAATATAGGGAGCAATTGAGAAAAAAAAAAATGAGTACAGGGGGTGAAATAAAAAATCATGCCAAGTTCAAGGAGCAATTGATGTGTTACGCCTTTTTGTAATCATCAAGCTTTTCTTTCTTCTTTTTTTTTTTGCCAATTTATATTAGAAGATTAAATTAATGCTGATATACAAGTTTCAGGTGCAAAATTGATAAAATTAAATGAATTGACCAAAATTCTTGAGTTGTGGAATTTTCCCTTTTTAAACATTAATCTGATTATAAGTGCAGGGCTTCGCATTCCCCTAGAAAACAGAAGCACTGATGTTTCTCTGATGAAGGACTCAGAAATAAGTCTCAAGAGGAAAACAGAAGTTGTTAAGTACCAGCTAACAAAACTGTGCATGTAGAACTGTAAGAGTTCTTGGTACTCTTTCTTCTCTTTTTTTTTTTTTTTTTTTGGGTGTGTGTGTGTCCTTATTTGCATACATAAGAGTTGAAACAGATAGAAAGAACTGTAACTTGTCATTGGGTATGACAAGGAAGTAAAAAATAAGTTTGAGGGCTGATTGTAGTATAGTATACTTAGGGGAGGTTTTCAACAATTGTGTTTTCTGATTACACTCAAATTTCAGTCCTGAATATGCTGACCTCTGCTTGCAAACTAAATGTGATAACATTCTAATTATCACATTTAGAGTTTCTTCATACCCATAGTTAATTTGCATCACATAATCTAAGGTAGCAACAGTTGCAGGCAATTTTATTGATTCTATGCCAATAAACATTGCAATAATTAATATTGATAGACTCATATAATTAGGAAACTGCTAATCCTTGTGAAACTTTAACTCCCTAACAGAAACATAAGATTTACTGGTACAACTGAACAAAAACATTGTATTAATGACTAATAAGACACTTGAAACTAAATTAACTTTTTTATTACTATTTTCTAATATCTGAAAACCCAAAAATTACATAGTTCTCTAAAACTTTTTAAAACTTGGATTGCATCAGAAATAAACTAATAGAGAGAACAAAGAAAGGCAACTGATGCCATTGCCAATGATGCATTTAGAATGTGATTTATGTTATGGTGATTCATTGGCACTATAGCAGATCAGATAATTTTTATGAACTTGGGTAAAATGGAGGTACAAATGCATATGCATACCACTAAAATAGGTAGTCGTACAGCACTCCTCTTACTTCAAATTCCTTAATCCATTCATTTTGATCGTAAACACCCTATGAATTCTTAGTGGAATATGGATTGACGTGATTACGTTTATCCCTTTTATTTTCCTTTGGGATTGGGTTTCTTTGGATTCAGAGAAACAGTACTCAATCTAGTAAGTACAGTTCAAAAGAGATCTACTATTGATAAAATGTAAAAATGTAGAATACAATGTAAAATAATCTTGACAGATATTCTAAACATATTCCACACAGCCAAACGAACCCAATTGAACCCATGTGATTATATCTGTAATCTCTTCTTGTCATATAAATATATAAGTCTACGATCAATTCTCCCGATAACTTATGGATCTACTACATAATAAAGCAACCTGACAGGCGAGGAATTATAAAAAAATATATAATATTCTCAGAGCCTTAAGTAGTATATCTAAAGCTGTTGACAACAATAAATAAAAGTGCAGATAATTCTTTACTCAAAAAGAAAAGTTCGTTTACCTGTCTGGATCCATTCCTGTAGCAGAAAATGCTGTTACAGCTTTGGCAATAATCTCATTGACAACGCGATGCAAATTCCGTGACAAATAGCGTCCTTGGGAAGCAAAACACATCACGAACTTCATATCCAAATAAAACTGCACGTTGAGAAGTAAAGGATGCATCACAACCTGATATACCAATACAAAAACATTGAGAAAAAGATGCCACATTTACATACTTGTTGCAGACCAAGGGGACCCAGGGGCCTCGGACCTTCCTCTATATCATCCCAAAAGCTCTGATCTTCAGAAAGCCATAATATAACTGTTTCTGTAAGCCTCATCAGTAGCAAAGTAGCAAATCTTTCCCTTCCTACAAACATATCTGCTGCTATGCTAGCCATTCGGTTCAGCTTTATAAAAAGTTCCTGAATTGTAACATAGCCACAAAAACCTATAAGACTCATATTGGAAAACATTATATGTCTATAAGACTCATATTGGAAAACATTATATGTCTGATGTTACGCAATGAGACTAGATATTGGAATGCATTATATGCCTGATGTAATGCAATATGTTAGGAATAGTTAACTTAGTTCAGGAAACAAGAGCCAGCAACAACCAACAGTTAATAGGAATCACAGAAAATTTTCTCAAAAAAGATTTGTAGTAAAATATGCAATATAAAACAAGCTAATCCACTAAAATTAGCTCTGTGATGGAGCAAATAAGTCAATAGTTACCAAATTTCAGTTCCCTTCTCCACAAATAGCAAACAGTGCTCAAAATGAAGAATGAAGAGAACAGATGATTTTATTGACTGCTGCTCTCATATTATATCAAATATAGGAACCTCTACAGAGAAGAACAGTAAATAACAAAAAGAAAAACAAGGAAAAAAGATGATTTGTGCAAGGTGCACAGCCCAGGGAATGCCCCCTTCTCCATGCCAAAGGCTTGAAGACCCAAAACCCAGAAAAACAAAAAAAACTCCTACTGTCCCTCACCTTTTTATAACTAATTTCTCTTTTTCAATTACCAATCAGCCCTTCTCTCATCACCCATTTGTCCCTCCCTTTATTTCTAGAATATTCATCCTCTTCTCTATCGCACATTCTCCTTATACTTCTAACAAATGATATAAAGGACAATGTTACCAGCATATGCACATGTTATGTCGACACAAGATAGAAACATGTATGATAAATTGCATCGTCACTTGTCAAAAAGATGAAAAAAAGGTAATGGGTGTCTAGGGTTATATAAACAGAATTAAGTTAATTTGAACATGAAGCTAATGGAACCAACAATAAAAGCAACAACAGAAAACTATTTTATGTTCTGCTTCAAGTTTTTATTATCTTTGTACTAATAATATTTTATCCATTCATAATATTTTCAGTTGATATAAACACAAAAGGCAAGTTAATAATGAACAGTATCGCAATGTATACAACATAAATACACATCCTTAACGTCCTTCCTCCCATACACAAAAAAGGAATAAGAAAAAGACCATGTGTTATCAAAATAGTACCTGGAATATTGGCGACGGAAACCACTCTACCTCATCTGCAGTTCCATCCATGTTTATGTACATTTCTGCACTAAGATGGCTATCACCATCTTCAGTGAAAATGAGATCAAGTGCATGTTGTCGACAGAATGTATCCTTTAGTCTATCAACCGAACTTACGAGCCGCTTCCTCCATTCTCGTTGCTCAGGATGGCGATTTTGCCTATCTAAAGGCCTTCTACGAGGATCATCCTTATGATTAACCTGATGCAGAGAAGAAAGCTTCATGGCAGCCCGTGGGAGCAGTTCATCAGCCAACAATGAAGCATTGGCTAGTAATGCAATCTGCTGGGCTTCAGTCTCAGCCAACCGTACAATTTTATTTCCTGGACCCTCAAAATTTGCTTCTTCTTCCATTGAACCTGGTAATGCTTTTATCAGCATGTTCACATATGAGTTAAACACTTGAAATAAACCTTCTAGTGATTGACTTCCCAATTGCATGCTTAAAAGTGGTCCAACATCTTCAAAGAAGTCCTAAAGAGCAAGGGGGAAGGAAAAGAAAAATCATAAATACACATAGAATGAGAAAATAATCAGTTATCCAAACTAACACAAAGAACACATGCACTACAGATAAATATGACACTGATAAAGCAAAAGCACTAATAGAGATACAAAAAGTTGCTCTACTCAGTGGAAAAAGTGAATTCAAGTGAATATCCCTGTGGCATTAAATATGGAGTTAAAAATCCATCCTAGAAAATATCTGATATAAGGAACAAAAAAATAAGGTGCAAGAGATCATCAGAACCTAGACTAGAGCAAAATAATTAGAAGGAGCTAATAACTAGGACTGGGTACATTCAACAACAGATCTCATATCTTCCAACCAGAAGAACAGTTACACTAAAGAGTACTTTTTCTCCTCAGTTAAAAAGCAATATCAGAAAAATTATTTACTTTAAGCAATTTTCAGCCTATGAGTGAGAAGAGAAGTCAGAAAGGTTCCCATAGAATCAATTAAGTATCAGACATCAGAAGCATCAAAAGCAAGATAACACTCTTCAGTAATGCTTTCACAACCTGTTCAACCAGCAGCTATATACCAAACAATGAAAACACAATAGCCAATAATGGAGAAAGGAGGGATAAGCAAATGAAAAGAAAGAATAAAAGAAAAGACTAGAAATGAATGAATAACTACACCTCTCTCTCTCTCTCTCTCTCCCCCCCCCCCCCCTTCTTTTCCTCCTAGCATTATCTTTAGGCAACATGATAACATCAAAATCGCTATTGATAAGATGTAGGCAAACTTTGCTTCCATGCATACTCACACATGTATGTGTGTACAGGAGAAGAGAGAAATAATGTTTCAATTGATTAAAATCAATATGAGAAAGATAGTTCACCTGGACCATCAAATTGAATCGATGGGCACTACTTGTAAGTTTATGTTGAAATGCAGCTGTATTACCAAGTGAAGCAACAGAAGACCTGCCAGACAGTCGACTACCTGTTGGAGGGTATGTAAGTATCCAGTCATCAGCAGCAGCCAAAGCAGCAGTGCTCTCTTCAATTCGTTTCAGATTTGCTTCCAATGCCTGTTCAACACTAGGCCTAAAGTGTTTTAAAAGCACAGGACAAAGTGCCAAGCCACGAGCTTCCAGCAAAGAACAATGACCTAAAGCTATTTGAACACACTCCACAGCAGCTCTTAAACCTCCAGCAGCTGCTGCTGATGCTAATGCATGTCTTTTAACAAGAACAGCAAAGGCCTCCGTCTGCTTTGTGGCCCACATCACAAGCTCAGAAGTATAAGCTGGCTCCTTGCCAAAAATAACCAATGAATCAGTAGCTGCTTGAGCTATAGCAGAGAATATTATCTGTGACAGTGCAGCAGTATACGCTCCTCCATACGAGGTACTCGATGGACGAAGGCTTTGCATGTTATACTGATATCTCTGAGTATGCGCATTGATGAGTAAACTATGAGCACGAGGACCATCCCCAAGCTTTTTAAGTGCTGATATTGCAGCACGAAGTT
Organism: Triadica sebifera; assembly: GCA_023653625.1. Taxonomy (NCBI): domain Eukaryota; kingdom Viridiplantae; phylum Streptophyta; class Magnoliopsida; order Malpighiales; family Euphorbiaceae; genus Triadica; species Triadica sebifera. The sequence continues at coordinate 557,631 of CM042906.1, forward strand.
CATTACCACGGGTAGAAGGTTGGCATGCAGCTTCAGCAAGCTGATCGGCTAACTTTCGTCTGCGCTCTGTAATAGCTATCTGCAATGACCCAAGTTTATCAGGACTCAATAATTTTGTTTCTTTTGCCTCAGAAGCTACACGTTCTCCTTCGTCCAGAGCTGCCAAAGCTTCATCCACTCTCCTCTCAGCTAATAAAACATCAAGGAGATCAGGAAATTCCACAGACCACTTCTCCAAGTCAGACTGTTCTCGATCTTCAGTATTTGCAAAGCCATTTATAGTAGAGGTTTCTGAAGCTTTTGTAGATATTGAATCAAGTTGAACTCCCTCTGCTAAACCATGAATTAAAGTAGCCTGAGTAGTCAACAGATTTCTGATGGAGGAGAGCTCCCCCTCTAAATCTGATATCTCCTTTGAAGTGCTGTAATCCAAAAACAAATATTTTTTTTGAATTCCAAATAGTCAACCAATAAAACATTTCAAGAAAAAAAAAAAAAGAAAAAGTGATCCTACAAATTAAACGTCTAGATTGCTTCACATTAACATCAAGGTGCATTTGGCTCAAGGAATGTAGGTTTGCATATATCTCACATTTCAACAAGTCATTTGGTTCACAGAATTGCACTTGCCTCTCAAAATCACATCTTCAAGAATGTCAATATTAAGCATCAACTTCCATGAATGTAAATTGTTGAGTATGGTTAATAACAATAATTTATCATGTTTGTGTTTTGTAACCAATCAAGCTATTATGCAGGATATCATCACACCCTTACACCCTTATGTTTAATAGTTATTATTTACTATATTTTCACTTTGAAACCCTAAATAGTATTTTTAAAATAATATAGACGTATTTAAAAATAAAGAGGAAAAGAAAAAATAAAAAATTTAAAAACTCTCTAGTTGCAGTCACTTTTTGAAATTTATAGATAGGATCCATCAACTCTAGAATTTGTAGCAATTGTAGCCAAGCCAACTTCTCTCATTAGGGTGTATCTCTTGCTATACATACACATGTATTTCAATTTTAATTCTTTATATTGACTCAGAAAGAATAACACCAATTGAAATTATAAAGGATCTTGTCTTTATATATTTCAATATTTTCATAAGAAAATGGAAAACTGAGGAAGGAAAAAACACTTTCTCTAAAAATTTCAACTATACCTTATGCAAGTCACTGTAAAAATTCCAATGAATTAGATCAATATAGCATATAAGAATGGCATACTTTCTAAAGAGAAAGAAGAGATTGACTACACATAAGCATGGCAAAAATTAAAATGAATATTTAATCGATTTTAAAAATTCAATCAAAAATTAAAAGTCGTGCAAAGTGCTAGATGTTTCTAGTCATTTACCTTATATATAATCTCGAATTAGTAGAGAAAATGAACTCATTGTCATAATACTGGGAGCGTAAAGATTAGTATAATACATCTCATATCCCAAACCTTCGAAAATGTGAGAATTCATTCCCACAAAGATGGAGATGGGTTTATATAGAACATCAGTTTGCCAAGGATCAAAGATTCTTGTGCGAATCATACATGAGGATTCAGCTTTATGTCCATGTCTCACAAGGACTAAACTCACTTGTTTTTCTTAGTTCACTTTTGCTACCAATTGAGAAGCTGATAATATTCAAATTCCAACATATTGCACTGCCAAAATGCTCGTGTACAGCTCACTGAGCAAGAGTGTTTTCCTTTGTCTTAAATGCCCTTATCTATGTTTATCATTGCCTATCCTCCACTTCTGCCCTCTCTCATCTCATGTTGCTTGATTATTCAATTCTTAAATTCCAAATATGGGTCAGGCTAATTTCTATTCCTCATCCGCAGAACCCAAGTTTCTAGATTTGATCAAATAAAATTGATGTAATCTACTTTTTTTATGACATGATTAAATGAAAGGAAAAAAGTGTCTTAATTTTTACTACTATCATGACTATAAAAGATACCATTTGTCTTAATCAAACTGATATATATTCGAGAAAATCATTTCAAAGGGAAGAAAAGTGCCAAAGTTGAATTGGTAGTTAGTACTAAACCCCATCTAAAATACAATGTTAGATCTCAACTTCAATTGTGATTTAATTACCAAAGATTTGAATTGGCAGTTAAGGCTAAATTGCATCTAAAATACAATGTTAGACCTCAGCTTCAATTGTGAATTGACAGAAACTAAACAAAAGGATATTAGATGAATGCTAAAAAAACCCAACCAACAAAAGTGTAGTTGCACTTTTCTCAAAGAGCAACACATATATTAACTGATGAACAGACTATACATCTATGTTACTCGGAATGATAGAGAATAGTTAGTGAATATTCTAGAAATAAAGATAGAGGACACATGGAAGGGCTGAGATTTTGGAATTCTGTTATAAAAAGATGAAGGAGAAAAGGAGCAGCAGGTTTTTGGCAATAGGAATCTTTGGGTCTTCAAGCCTTTGGCAAGAAGAAGGGCTGGTCCCTGGGCTCTGTGTTTCAGCACAGAGATTCTTTCTTTTCCTTTATTTTTTGTTTTTCTGGGTCCTCCTTTTTGCAGTCTTGTTATTGATTAATAGAAGTTAAATGAAAGATTACCTTCTCTGTTTCCTTTTGTTGTGTTTGGCTTGAGTGATTGTCTTTTGTTGTTTGTTACTTTGCATCATTCGGACACTTCAAAAATAAAGAAGTACCCGTGACCTTAGAATACAACATAGGTACAGGTATAAGATACTTCACTTTAAGAGTGGATACGGTTGATTCCTCAAAACATTAGAAACTTTGATTTTTTAAGAACTTTTTTACTCATTACTAGTTTGTTTAATGCAATTTGTTAAACTTTTTAAGTTATGTGATATGTGGTTTACACTTTAGATTTTAAGTTTGCAGTTTGAAATATTTTATCTTAAAGTGTAATGGAGTATTGCAATTTTATATTATTGAGCAATTTAAATGTTATAATTTGATCAATCTTTTAATTTAAATTATTATATATAAAAACTAAAATATTTACATTTTTATACATGTATATACATTCTTCATACTCGTATCCTAATTTCTAATTTTGGATCATTTTTAGTCATATCTATGTATCCTAAATTTTAAAAAATTATAAGTCATAACTTCTAGATATGTATCCGCACTAGAAACCTGTTCCCAAGTCCAAACAACATAGCTATACTGAGATCAGTTGAAAGAAAACCATAAAGATTGGATGGAGCAATCACAGTCAACTCTGTAATTTAAAAGAAGCACTCACCGAATAAAAGCTGTATAATTTGCATAGACACTCTTCCGCATTTCCTCAGCAGAAGCCTTCTTCAAATCCAAAAGGTATGAACACAAATGCTTTATTTCCTGTAACCATTAACCACCAGCATAATTTTATCATCATGGAGAAAAATAACTTTCATTTATAGGCATTTGGTACGAGAAAGCACTGAAGCATAATTTGCAGCGACTTACAGACAAACATCCATTAAAAGGAAAATTAGATTTCAACACCAGGATACAGAAATGAGAAACAGAAAATGGCTAAACAATTTTAAAGAAAAAATAAAATAAAGTTCTAAAAGAAAAATGAAAAATGAGGGATGAAAAGGCTAGACGAGGTTCAAAACAGACTAAGACCTTATTCATCACTAACTTCTTAAACTAAAACCGACTTCTGTTACTACTAACTTTCAGAAACAAGCAAACAATGAAAAACAAAATAACAGGATTAGAGTAACATAAGCGTAGTAAATAACTAAAATTCGGAAATGGGAATATGTATATAGTTAATTGAACAATTGATTCAAAGATTAAGACAGAGAAACATAGCAGAAACTGACCTTGTCGTTGAGAGAGCATTTGGACTGAACATAGGCATCGGCGTCAAACCTATCGGACTTGAAAACAATGAGACCTTCTTCAAGTTTGATTCCATTCTCCTTAAGTGGCGTGCCTCTCGAGCGGCCAGTTTTAGCTGTAGCCATTGTCGCGATTGATTTTCTAAGAAAACAAAAGATGAGATCAAAAGATTCAAAATTGCTTCAAATTGAAATTGAAGAGAGATCTGAAATTGAAAGATCAAGTCATGGGGAAAAGAAAAGGCAGAGCAGGTGGGCAGAGCAGTTGGTGAACCGAACGATGATTTTGCAGCGAGAGAGAGATACGCGTGGAATTTGGCGAGACAGCGCCACCCTGTCTCTGCCACTGCTTTTTCTCTCTCTCTGTCAAAATTTTTTAAAAGGTCGCCTTATGCTGCCGCTACTCTTGTTTACAATAAACTTTACTGCAGTAAAAACTGAATAATAATTTCAACGAAAACCGTATTACTTTGAGCACGGATTTACGCGCAAAATAATTTTAAAAAATTATAATTTTTTACTTGAATGAGTTATAATATTTAAAACATACAAATCAAAATTCTAATATCACAAGCAAAATTTTAAAAAAAAAATAACACTCACTATATTGCAAGCACACTCACTATATTATAAGCCCTTGAATGTTCGTGTTAACTTGTATACTCATTTGTTTTTCACCGACATATATAATGGTCATTAGGGATCTGAAGAGTATCAGAGACATGGTTACCTTTTAAAAAAAGTTTTATGAGGTATGTATAAAATTGATGAAAGACTTGAAGAATTTTTGTTAAGATAGAAACCAACTCTACTCCTATATATCTTCCTTTAGAACCTCTCATAATAATAAGTTAGATTTTCTCAATAAACTTAGCACATATCTAATAATCAAAAAACCTCAATCATAGAATTACTATGTCTTAGTCCGTACAATACCTATAATCAGTCAAAATCCACTTGGAAAACTAGCATGAAGTCATTAGTCAAAATGACTTCTAAGTCTGTTAAGAAGTATGTACAATCTTCACTCTTTGATCATTGTACTATAAAAGCAATTAGAGAAAAAAAAATTTATTTCCTTGGAAATTTCTTCAGAATTTCTATCTCTTTGAAAATGTGATGGTTATCCTTATCTTTATTTTGGTGCTATCAAATTGGCTCTCTCTTATCATGGAAGAAAAAGTTTTCATGTCTTTGCTCAAATTGCTCTGCTTAATATTAGATATTTTCAGCATTAGTATGTTGTCTTTGGAATTGTTGAAACATCTTTAAATGTTAGGACAGTTCTATTTACTTTCTTCCCCCAATTTCAACTTACCATTTGATGATCCGTATGTACTTTCAACCTTGAAAATACAAGTTCAAATTATTAGTACCCTACAAGTGATGACAGCTACGACAGCTACTCTTCATTATTTGTAACTCTTGCAAGTTAGGACCTAGAATTAATAAATTAAATAAAGGTATATTAAGGATATATGGAAAGTATGTGTATGGCTATGGGTATTAAAAATCTTAATATAATGAAAATAATACGAAAAAGTGAAGTTTCTAGTATTCACGCGCTATGATAGAGTTAATCATAGCCGTGAATGTCGTAAAATTCAGATTCTGAAGCAAATAAGCTTCACGGTCGTGACATTATGGTTCACGCCCGTAAAAGTTCGCAGTTTATATATGTCAGTTTCGTGTTTTGACAGAAAGACTAGCGTAATTGCACTCAAAGCCCTAGCCACTAACACTCTGAAACCCTAAAAACCTTTCTCCGTCAATCCCCTTTCATTGTTAGTTGATTAAACACGAAATTCTCACCATAAAAGAGAATAAAACGGATTAAAAACAAAGTTTTTACTATAGTTATCGAAATTGGAATTTAAGGAGTTATAGAACACATTTGAGACTTTTAAATCAATTTATTTTTGGAAATAGATGGGCTGAGATCGACAGTGGAGAACCCTACTAGAGGCAATAGACACGAAAGAAACGAGTTTTATGGCTCCAATATTAAGGTCTGTACATATACTCATTTTAATTCATTTTTAATGTGCTTGTGCTGTAAATTTTGTATTCTAATGTGTTTAATGACAATAAATGTTGATATGGTATATGCTAGAATGGGGTTAAATGGATGGAAATACTATGTGATGCATGAAAATGTTTGATATTTGGAAAATTGATATTAGAATATTGATAAATACATGGAGCCTAGTTTGAATGATAAAATATGATATTATGCATGTTTTATGGTTGATGTTAAATTATGGAATATGAGAAGTGTTGATAGGTATGACTAACATTGGTTAGCTTTAGCATTTTGCATGAATGTGTGTGAAAATGGTTAAAAACGGTGTTGAAAATTATGTTTGTGTAATGTATCATGCTTGTAAAGCCAAGCTTCACGCCTATAAAGGTATTTCACACCCTTGAAGCCAAGCTTCACCCTTATGAAAGTATGAATTTTACATCCGTGAACAAATATTCACGCCTGTAAATGATCATGAGTCAATCACGGCTGAGTCACTGGTAGACAACCCGTGACAGAAGGCTTCATACCTATGAATGCCCTATTTCCAAAAAATGTTAAATTGATTTCTATGATAAAACAAATTGAGAATGATATAAACACACACCGGGCATGATCGAATGAGATTAATTGAATATGATGTCATAATTATGAAACATATGAATTCACTAGGTGTTATAAATATCATAATGATATTGTGGAATTATGAAATATAATATAAATGATGTTAATTATCTATAAAATAAATACATATGCTCATTATCTATTCGATGACTAGCTACAATAAGTCGCATGTCATTAAGGGGGTTACGGTACCATCGAATATGTGTATGTGATTACTATTATTATATTACTCATCAGGGTTGCTTCAGCTCGTGTCAGATTGCTCTGGTGCCCATATGCATGTAGTCATTGCTCATTAGGGTGGCTTAAACTCATATTGAAGCACTCCAGATTTGGAAAGCTTAGTTGTAGCAATACAAATAGATACAGTAGTGAGCAATGTGGCTTAAGCTTGTGTTAGAGCGCTCTTGTTTCATGACTCACATCCCGGTGGTTTGGGTCTAAAGTATTGGGCTAAGAAAACTAGAATTTGGTAATACATTAATATGAAAAATGGGAATTCAGTGAATTAGAATACAGTCATATACTGGAAAAAGAATTTTGAAAATCAATAATCATATGAATGACATTAAAAGCTTATTATTTTAGTTGATGAAATTTAGTATGACTATGATCAATATTCGGTATGATAATATAAAATGGATTCACCTTTCATAATTATGTCATGCATGTAATTAGACCATGATATTTAAATATGATGTTTTACTTCGATGTATATATGGCATGGCTAAGTGTGCTATTATCACAAGCTAAATATTATGATAGTATTGTATAATATAGACAAATCAACATGAATAAAGTAAGTCAAGATGTGTTATGTATATGATAGTATGGACAAGTACACATGTATGTTCTGATTATGAATGCATGTTGAATTTAAATGATTATATGTACCACTAAGTTTTCAATAGCTTAGCGTGTGGGTTTGTTCTGCACACAAGTTTGAAATGAGTAGACTATTGAGTGACGTGCAGATAAGACAGAGTAGGTCAAAGCAGTCAGAATGACCAGTGTTGGGTTTATTACTTTATCTCATTCATTTCATTATTGATTATTCCTCATGATATGAGATAGAGACATATAGTTATTTCAATATTTAAAAAAACATATAATACATTTTCATAAGCATAAGTATTATGGATTATGTAATAAGGAATATTAAATCCCAATATAGTTTTGAGATAGAATCAGATTTGGTATTATTCTATAGATTATGTCAGATGTATGTTTAAAATTGCATAGTATATAATATGATGATTTTGGTATAGAGAAAAGCAGATGGCAGAACTACTGCAGCAGATAGTTAGAATTGTACCACCGATACCAACTCCTCCACTTCCATCACTAAGACTAAGGGTACAATTAGACTAGCTCTGTAAAATTAGGGCCACTGAGTTTTTGGGAACAAAAGATGATGATCCTGCTGCTACGGAATATTGGATTGAAAAGATAGATAAGGTTTGTGATGAATTTAAGGTGGCCACTAATAAGAAGGCCAAGTATGTTGTCTCCTTGTTACAGGAAGATGCCTATGATTGGTGGAAGACTGTCTTATTGAAACTAGATGTTCCACAGCCTATGCCTTGGGATTTTTTTATGGCTAAATTTAAGGAACAATGTATTCCTCCAATTTATGTGGATGAGAAAAAGAGGGAATTTCTGAGCCTCAGACAGGGGAAGATGACATTGACTGAGTACCAGAGAGAGTTTACTCAACTGAATAAATATGCCACTGAGATGATCACTAGTGAGAGAGACAATTGCAGGAGGTGAGTATGGCCTTAATGTAGAGATAGACAATTTCGTCACTGCACTTCAGCATGATAGCTTCATCAAGCTGATTGCAACTACTGTTAGTGTGGAATAGAGGAAGAGAAAGAGAGCTATGAAGCATCTAACCAAATAGTGACCCAGCCTTCAGGTAAGAAGGGTTGGTTTCACTCATAGTCTCATGGTAGGAGTCAGTGACATAATAGAGGTTATACTCAATGAGGTTCATACAAGAGAGGGAAGCCCTCCAAGGCTACGTCTACAGTAGGTAGTAATCAAACACAGGCTACCAGAGATACTATTCCAATTTGTGGCACTTGCCACAAGAGTCACAAAGAAGAGTGTTAGGAGAATACAGGTGCTTGCTTCAGATGTGTGGATCAAATGAGCATATGAGGAGAGATTTTCCTCTAATGACTGGCAGTGGGCCAGCACAAACTACATGGTCAACTCTAACTTAGCCCAAGCAACAGACCAAAGGTCGTACAGGACCTACCCAGGCAATCTTTGAGACCGTCAATAGGCCAAGACTAGGTCGAGCGCCAGTTAGAGCTTATAATATGAGGGTCGGAGAGGACCAGGAGGCTACATATGTGATTGTTGGTATGTTTTCTCTTTATGACTCTGATATATGTGCATTGATTGATCCTGGTTAAATACACTCATATATATACACAAACACTCATAGATAATAAAATATGATCAGTGAGAATCTTGAATATGAAATTGAGGTCACAAACCCTTTAAGACACAACATGATAGTGAATCAGGCATATAAAGGTTGTCCTTTGATTGTACAAGTGAGAGAGTTCTCGATAGACTTGATAGAGTTGCCTTTTCAAGAATTTGATGTCATATTAGGTATGGATTAGCTGACACAACATGGTGCAGTTGTAGACTGCAAGAAAAAATTTGTAATGCTAAAAATTGCAGAACAAGGAGATATGAACATGAAAGGTGAGTTGTTACCACAGTTTCCATAATTTATTTCAATGATGAAGGTAGAGAAAATGATGAGGAGATGCAAAACCTTTTTGGCTTATGTAGTTGATACTATAACACCCCCTCAACCCAGCAGCTCGTGCTCGGATGAGGGAGTGCTACATCTGACTTCATCGTTTAAAATATCTTTATTAAATTTTGAACACCTGAAAATCATTCATTTTTTTATTTACCATTTATTTACTTTGCAGCATAAAAGAAAAGTCATAACATCCAAGATAAAAATACATTTTCTTTAATAATATCTTCTTTACAAAGTGTACCGTTTATTTTACAAGTACAATAAAATAAAATTTAAAACATAAATACAACTGATGTGTGACCCACGGTGGTTGATATACACTGCTTTACTGGGTCAGGTCACCGTTAGGTTTATCTACTACTATATAATTATTCTTTGCTATACCTGTACGAGAGAAACTCCAACTCTAAGCTCTTGGCTTAGTGGTGCATATAAATAAAGCAAAAAACTATTTTTAATGTCACATGCATTGTCATATAACAATTTATGATCAAATCATACAAACATACATTTCATAATATTCTAGTATGCATAACATCAATTTATTGTATCTCATTTTGTTTAACATAATCAAATCATCATTCTCATGCAAATCATGGTATTTTAGCATGTATAGACATCAAATTATATTATATTATCTCATTCTTATTTATTTTATTATCACCTTATTGTATAACAGTAAATCTTCTGTTTATCCATGCCACAATTCATGATTCCATTTTTATTTTCAATAATTCTTTTATGTTCCATAACTTCCTTAATTATGTTTTCATTTATGCCCAGGACACCTATGAACCACTGACTCGGATAATGGAGTTGCCATCCAGGAACTTAGGAGTGCCACCCGGGCAATATGATGTGCGCATATAAGTGTCAAACCCGGCGTAGATAACCGTGTTAAACTCGGCGTAGATAATCGTGCCAAACTCGGCGTAGATAATAATGCCATACCCGGCATAAATAACAGTGACAAACCCGGCATAGATAACATTGCCAAACCCGGCGTAGATAACATTGCCAAACCTAGCGTAGATAATCATACCATTAATGGATTTAATCATTTTCATCATACTCCCCCCCTATTTGGCATGCCAAACTATCCTAAGTTGGTTCTAGTTAGGTGTTCTAGGGCTTATACAATTTCATTAAAATTTGTAACAATTAATTTAATACTTTTCATGCATGTAATATCTCAAAATAATCACATAATCACTTAATTAAAATAATATTTACATAATATAATAAATTTCTCAATTCACATGCTGCCCTGTCACCGGCAGATTCTATTCTCTGTTTTAGGACCTTCATTTTGGTCCTGTTCCGTTCTGAATATAGTTACATGATCTTCATACAAATTTTAGATATGGATCTTATCTTTAAGAGGATACTTGAATCACTTAATTCTGAGTTATGTAAAAAAAGATATGATAATATTAACACTAACTGGTCACTGATAATTCTGCCCAGAATTTTCTGGACTGATTCTAAGTCTAACATTTATGAATTTTTCTGGATAATTACAGATATATTCAGATATTATGGTCTAAATATAAATTGTATCCCTATGTCTTAGATTTCATACAAAACAAATAACACACAAATACAAGCTCCAGAACTCAAGTTATAACAGTTTAAGTACTTACTGCTCATTTTTAACAATTCTGCCCAAAATTTCTGGACAGATTATATGTTCGAACTTTATGAAATTTTATGGAAAATTACAGACATATTCAGGTTTTATGATCTAAATGAAAGTTATAGCTCTATATCTTATCTTTCAAACCCAATAAAGAACATGGAAAACGGAGTTTCATAAATTAAGTTATAACAGTTTAAGTGCACACTGCTCTTCAATTTTCAGCAAAGAACATACCAACCAATCACATTCAATTTTTACCAAATTAAATCCTAAGTCTAGCAATCATGCATCCCCAAGATTTTTCATCACAAATAATATTAATTCAGAATCATCAACATGCCAAATAATTAAATTCTGCAATTAAAACAAAATTAAAATAGGCTATTGCCTTAGATTATGCACAAACCTCTCTTTTTCTCTTTTCTTTCTCTTTACTTTTCTTTCTCCTTTCCTTTGCTCCTTTGAGCCAAATCCTTGTCACTTTGAGTTCCTAAAGTTCATAAACAAATTATTAAAAATTCATAAACCTAATTTTCTCCCTTTCTCCTTACTCACTTAAGCTTCCTTAAGCATGAGAATGGGATTTTACCTTACTTTTTCTCTCTTTTCTCACTTTCTCTTTCTAAAATCAAGCTTTAGCTATGGAGGAACAAGGGAAAACGTGGCTGGTTTGAGAGAACAGAATTTTCCTTAATGAAAAATGGATAAGGAAGAGAAAGAAGCAATCAAGAACAAAGTGACAAAAGTCATTAAAATGGGGGACACATAGGCCACATTCTAGAAACCTTAATTAATGTCATATGCATGTATCTTCATTAGCTTATTAAACTTTTCCATTTGGTGTATTGGGCTTCAAGAAATGTGGGAGACAATTGAAAGATAGCAAATTCTAGATATGAAGAGATGAAAGAACAATTAAGAGAATAAAGACAAGATACATAATTATGGGACACCTAAGCCAAATTCTAGAAACTTTAATTAATGTTAAATTCATGTATGTCAATTATCTTCTTAAAATGTGACATTTGGTGTGGCTGGCCTCCATATGCATTTTATGTCCCAATTCATACATTTAATTTATGATTATTCCCTTTAAATCCTCCAATTTTCGATAAATTGCAAATTGACCCCTAAACTTTTCCAAAATTCGCAATTTAGTCCTTTACCGAAATTTAACATCTTTAAATATTTTGAACACTTTATTAGATATTTTCCATACTTAATTACCATTATTTTCATTATTTTTCGATAAAAGTCCAAATTTAGATTTCGGTCAAACCGACGAGTCGATTTAACAACTCGCGTGACTTTAGTCTAAATTAGCGGATATTACATTCTCTCCCCCTTAAAATAAATTTCGTCCTCGAAATTTTTACCTGTTCATTCTTTGTTGAACATCTGAGGATATTGCTTCTTCATGACTTCTTCGCTCTCCCATGTGGCTTCTTCAGTAGCATGATTTCACCATAGCACTTTAACTAATGGAACTTTCTTGTTTCGTAAAACTTTTTCTTCCCGTGCTAATATAGCCACTAGTTCCTCTTCATATGTCAAGTCGGTCTGCACTTCTATCTCCTCAGTTGGAATAACATGAGTTGGATCAGACCTATATCTCCTTAGCATCGACACATGGAAAACATTATGGATTTTATCTAACTTTGGTGGAAGGGCTAACCGATAAGCCACTGGTCCGATTCTTTCCAAAATCTCATAAGGACCAATGAACCTCGGACTTAACTTTCCCTTTTTACCGAATCTTAATACTTTCTTCCAAGGTGAAACCTTGAGAAATACTTTATCTCCCACAACATACTCTATATCTCGCCTCTTAAGGTCAGCATATGATTTCTGTCGATCTTGAGCTGCTTTCAATCTTTCTTGGATAATTCTAACCTTTTCTTCTGTTTGTTGCACTAACTCTGGCCCTATCAACTTCTTTTCACTCAATTCAGTCCAACAGATTGGTGTCCTGCATTTTCTTCCATACAATGCCTCATATGGAGCCATGCCTATGCTCGTCTGATGGCTGTTGTTGTAGGCAAACTCCATAAAAGGTAAATATCTATCCCAACTTCCCTCAAATTCAAGCACACAATTTCTCATCATATCCTCTAGCAACTGAATAACTCTCTCCGATTGTCCATCCGTTTGCGGATGAAAGCCCATGCTGAAATTGAGTTGAGTCCCCAAAGCTTGCTGTAGACTCTTCCAGAATTGTGAAGTAAACCTGGGATCTCTATAAGATATGATGGACATTGGCACTCCATGCAATCTCACTATTTCACTTACATAAATTTCAGCTAGCTTGTTCAATGAGTAGTCCATTCTGACAGGTAAGAAGTGTGCCGACTTCGTCAATAGGTCCACTATCACCCACACTGCATCATGCTTCCTCTGAGTCATCGGTAAATCGGACACAAAATCCATTGTGATTCTTTCCCATTTCCACTCTGGAATCGGTATTGGTTGTAGTAATCCTGTGGGCAACTGGTGTTCTGCTTTCACTTGCTGACAAGTTAGACATTTAACAACATATTTAGTGATATCCTTCTTCATCCTTGGCCACCAATATTGAGTTTTCAAATCTTGATACATCTTGTTCTCGCCTGGATGCATGGTATATACCGTTTCATGTGCTTCTTTTAAAATATCGAACTTCAGCTCTTCTACACCAGGCACGCAAATCCTATTCTTGAAGTACACTGTGCCATCCTCTGTCAATGAAAAATCAGGCTTTTCTCCCTTTTTCACTGCCTCGACTATCTCTACTAACTTTTCATCTTGCTTTTGAGCATCTTTGATCCTCTGCATCAAAGTAGATTGTATTCGCATCTCAGCTAAAATCTTCCTACTTAGTGCATCGGCAACCACATTAGCTTTTCCTGGCTGGTAGTCGATCACACAGTCATAATCTTTAATCAACTCCAACCATCTTCGTTGTCTCAGATTCAACTCTTTCTGTGAGGGAAGGTACTTCAGACTTTTGTGATCTGTATAAATATAACATCTTTCCCCATACAAATAATGTCTCCAGATCTTAAGAGCAAAAACTATCGCAGCTAACTCCAAATCATGTGTCGGATAGTTAAGCTCGTGAGGCTTAAGTTGTCTTGAGGCGTAAGCAATCACCTTTCCTTCTTGCATAAGAACACAACCTAAACCATTATGACTAGCATCACTGCACACAACAAAGTCTTTTCCTGGAATAGGCTGAGTCAAAACTGGTGCTTCAGTCAACATTGCCTTCAGCCGATCAAAACTTGTTTGACACTTGTCTGTCCACTCGAATCGGACCTCTTTTCGTAGCAGTCGTGTCAAAGGAGTCGCTAATGATGAAAATCCCTTCACAAACCTCCTATAATATCTGGCTAATCCGAGGAAACTTCTCACTTCTGTCACATTTCATGGTGGTTTCCAATTAAGAATAGCCTCAATTTTACTAGGATCAACTCGAATACCTTCTGCTGAAATTACATGACCTAGAAAACTGACTGCTTCAAGCCAAAACTCGCACTTAGATAGCTTTGCATACAACTGCTTCTACCTCAATGTTTGCAGCACTATTCTGAGATGTTGATCATGTTCTACTCGGTCTCTAGAGTAGACAAGAATGTCATCAATAAACACTACTACAAATTGATCAAGGTATGACCTGAACACTCGGTTCATCAGGTCCATAAAAGCTGCTGGTGCATTCGTCAATCCAAAAGGCATAACCAGGAACTCATAATGACCATAACGAGTCCTGAATGTCGTCTTAGGTACATCTGACTCTTTTATCTTCAGTTGATGATACCCTGATCGAAGATCTATCTTTGAAAATATGGCTGCACCCTTCAATTGATCAAACAAGTCATCAATTCTAGGCAGCGAGTATTTATTCTTAATAGTCACCTTATTAAGTTGCCTATAATCGATGCAAAGACGAAGAATTCCATCTTTCTTCTTAACAAATAATACTGGAGCACCCCATGGTGACACACTAGGTCATATAAAACCCTTATCTAACAACTCCTGCAACTGTACCTTCAGCTCTTTCAACTCTGCTGGTGCCATCCTATATGGTGTAATGAAAATAGGGGTGGTGCTGGGTACCAAATCAATAGCAAATTCAATTTCTCTATCCGGCGGTAACCCTGACAACTCCTCTGGAAATACATCGGGGAACTCACTAATAGCAGGAATATCCAACAACTTCGGACTTGTTTTTTCCATATCAACCACATACGCTAAGTATGCTTCACATCCCTTATTGATGAGTTTCTGGGCTTTCAACACTGATATCATATTGTCTGGGTATCTTCTATCCTCACCCATCACCACTATCTCATCTTGTTCTAGAATTCTGACGATCATCTGTCTTTTTCCACAATCCACTACCACTCCATAACGAGCCAACCAATCCATTCCCAAGATCACATCGAACTCATGGAATGGTAATTCTATCAAGTCTGCTGGGAATTGCCTTCCTTGAATTTCAACTGGGCAACCCCTAAACACCTTGCTAACCCTCACACGGTGCCCTAATGGGTTAGTCACAATAATCTCAAATTCTAGAGTCTGTGGTTCTAAACCCTCTTGACCTGGTGGTGGTGTGCATATATATGAATGTGTCGACCCCGGATCTATCAATGCATGTATGTCAGAGCCAAAGAGAAGGAATTTACCAATTAAGACATCCGGTGCATCTTGCTCCTCTCGGCCTCGCATGGCATATGCCCTGGTTGGGGCAGCTCTACTACCTTCTGGCCTCTCAACTGTCTCCGATCTAAATTGACTGGGCCCTGATTGGCCTCCTCTGCCTTGCCCTCGGCCTCGGCCTCTGCCTTGCCCAGAAGCCTGTGTATGCATCAGCTCAGTGCTCCCCGAACCTCTGCCATACTGTAACAAGGGACAATCTCTCCTCATATGGTCTTTAGAGCCACATCTAAAATACGCTTCTGTCATCCACCAACACTCTCCGGGATGAGAACGACCACAGTGTTGGCATTCTAGTAGGGGTAGAGATCTATATGGTGTCTGTGTCGATGCACTAGCTGCCGAAGAAACAGATCTTGTGGGTTGTCCCCTCCTAAAGGAAGAAGGTCTGTTGGAACCCCCAGCCTGAAATCGGCCACTGAAAGATCTAGCTCTTTTGCCACTTGAGTGTACTCTACTCGGTTGTGATATGGGCCTCTTGAACCCTCTATCTTGTGTTGACTGTTGTGTGGCTAGAACTCTCTCAACTGTTCTGGCAGATGCTAGCAAACTAGGAAAACTCATCAGACGTAAAGCTGAGACTTGTAGCTTGATTGGGTCTCTCAATCCATCTTCAAATCGTCGACACTTATCTGCCTTAGTGGATACAATGCCTCCAGCATACTTGCAAAGATGTGTAAATTCTCTTTCATATTCTGTTACCGATAAGTTTCCTTGTTTCAGCATCAAAAACTCTCTTTTCTTGTCATTTGTGTAGATAGGAGGAATATACTGCTCCTTAAACTTCTCTAGAAAGAACTCCCACGTCATAGGGTTAGGAGCCTCTATGCTTTGTGATTCAGATCGCCACCAGTCATATGCATGCTCTTGTAGTAAAGATATTGCATACTCATATTTATGCTCGTTTGTGCAATGCAGCTGATCAAAAACTCTCTCTGCCCATTCTAGCCAAAACTCTGTCACTGAGGGGTCATCTTCCCGTTTACCATAGAAATCGGGTGCCCCTAACTTCCTCAGTCTCTCAAATTGTAATCCTGATGAGGCTGGTTGTGATGCTCCTTGTAGCAAATCTATCATGTTCCTCATAAGCTCTGTTTGTCCTGTGCCAGCAATAGACTGCCCTCTTGATATGCTAGCACTGGATCTAGATACATTAGCTTGGTGACGACTGGGTCACGATGAAGCCTGTGTTTCAGTAGGCTCATTACTTTCACCTCCTTCACCCACAATATGTCGTGACCCTGAAGCCATACTATACCTATATCATAAAATAACGACCCCAATCAGTAAGCAGCAACTTTAATACTTAATTGTGGGTACACACATATCATAATTATTTTTGAAAACCATTTTAAAATCTCAAAACTTCCCAAAACAAGCTTTAATACCAAAATCCAGAAAACACCAACCCGGTGCTCTGATACCAAAAACTGTAACACCCCCTCAACCCCGCAGCTCGTGCCCGGATGAGGGAGTGCTACATCTGACTTCATCGTTTAAAATATCTTTATTAAATTTTGAACACCTGAAAATCATTCATTTTTTTTATTTACCATTTATTTACTTTGCAGCATAAAAGAAAAGTCATAACATCCAAGATAAAAATACATTTTCTTTAATAACATCTTCTTTACAAAGTGTACCGTTTATTTTACAAGTACAATAAAATAAAATTTAAAACATAAATACAACTGATGTGTGACCCACGGTGGTTGATATACGCTGCTTTACTGGGTCAGGTCACCGTTAGGTTTATCTACTACTATATACTTATTCTTTGTTATACCTGCACGAGAGAAACTCCCACGCTAAGCTCTTGGCTTAGTGGTGCATATAAATAAGGCAATAAATTATTTTTAATGTCACATGCATTGTCATATAACAATTTATGATCAAATCATACAAACATACATTTCATAATATTCTAGTATGCATAACATCAATTTATTGTATCTCATTTTGTTTAACATAATCAAATCATCATTCTCATGCAAATCATGGTATTTTAGCATGTATAGACATCAAATTATATTATATTATCTCATTCTTATTTATTTTATTATCACCTTATTGTATAACACTAAATCTTCTGTTTATCCATGCCACAATTCATGATTCCATTTTTATTTTCAATAATTCTTTTATGTTCCATTACTTCCTTAATTATGTTTTCATTTATGCCCAGGACACCTATGAACCACTGACTCGGATAACGGAGTTGCCATCCAGGCACTTAGGAGTGCCACCCGGGCAATATGATGTGCGCATATAAGTGTCAAACCCGGCGTAGATAACCGTGCCAAACTCGGCGTAGATAATAATGTCATACCCGGCATAAATAACAGTGCCAAACCCGGCGTAGCTAACATTGTCAAACCCGGCGTAGATAACATTGTCAAACCCGGTGTAGATAATCATACCATTAATGGATTTAATCATTTTCATCATACTCCCACCTATTTGGCATGCCAAACTATCCTAAGTTGGTTCTAGTTAGGTGTTCTAGGGCTTATACAATTTCATTAAAATTTGTAACAATTAATTTAATACTTTTCATGCATGTAATATCTCAAAATAATCACATAATTACTTAATTAAAATAATATTTACATAATATAATAAATTTCTCAATTCACATGCTGCCCTATCACCGACAGATTCTATTCTCTGTTTTGGGACCTTCATTTTGGTCCTATTCCGTTCTGAATATAGTTACATGATCTTCATACAAATTTTAGATATGGATCTTATCTTTAATATTCAACTTGAATCACTTAATTCTGAGTTCTGTAGCAAAAGATATGATAATATTAACACTAACTGGTCACTGATAATTCTGCCCAGAATTTTCTGGACAGATTCTAAGTCTAACATTTATGAATTTTTATGGATAATTACAGACATATTCAGTTATTATGGTCTAAATATAAATTGTATCCCTATGTCTTAGATTTCATAAAAAACAAAGAACACACAAATCCAAGCTCCAGAACTCAAGTTACAACAGTTTAAGTACTTATTGCTCATTATTAACAATTCTGCCCAGAATTTCTGGACAGATTATATGTTTGAACTTTATGAAATTTTATGGAAAATTACAGACATGATAATATAAAATGGATTCACCTTTCATAATTATGTCATGCATGTAATTAGACCATGATATTTAAATATGATGTTTTACTTCGATGTATATATGGCATGGTTAAGTGTGCTATTATCACAAGCTAAATATTATGATAGTATTGTATAATATAGACAAATCAACATGAATAAAGTAAGTCAAGATGTGTTATGTATATGATAGTATGGACAAGTACACATGTATGTTCTGATTATGAATGCATGTTGAATTTAAATGATTATATGTACCACTAAGTTTTCAATAGCTTAGCGTGTGGGTTTGTTCTGCACACAAGTTTGAAATGAGTAGACTATTGAGTGACGTGCAGATAAGACAGAGTAGGTCAAAGCAGTCAGAATGACCAGTGTTGGGTCTATTACTTTATCTCATTCATTTCATTATTGATTATTCCTCATGATATGAGATAGAGACATATAGTTATTTCAATATTTAAAAAAACATATAATACATTTTCATAAGCATAAGTATTATGGATTATGTAATAAGGAATATTAAATCCCAATATAGTTTTGAGATAGAATCAGATTTGGTATTATTCTATAGATTATGTCAGATGTATGTTTAAAATTGCATAGTATATAATATGATGATTTTGGTATAGAGAAAAGCAGATGGCAGAACTACTGCAGCAGATAGTTAGAATTGTACCACCGATACCAACTCCTCCACTTCCATCACTAAGACTAAGGGTACAATTAGACTAGCTCTGTAAAATTAGGGCCACTGAGTTTTTGGGAACAAAAGATGATGATCCTGCTGCTACGGAATATTGGATTGAAAAGATAGATAAGGTTTGTGATGAGTTTAAGGTGGCCACTAATAAGAAGGCCAAGTATGTTGTCTCCTTGTTACAGGAAGATGCCTATGATTGGTGGAAGACTGTCTTATTGAAACTAGATGTTCCACAGCCTATGCCTTGGGATTTTTTTATGGCTAAATTTAAGGAACAATGTATTCCTCCAATTTATGTGGATGAGAAAAAGAGGGAATTTCTGAGCCTCAGACAGGGGAAGATGACATTGACTGAGTACCAGAGAGAGTTTACTCAACTGAATAAATATGCCACTGAGATGATCACTAGTGAGAGTGACAATTGCAGGAGGTGAGTATGGCCTTAATGTAGAGATAGACAATTTCGTCACTGCACTTCAGCATGATAGCTTCATCAAGCTGATTGCAACTACTGTTAGTGTGGAATAGAGGAAGAGAAAGAGAGCTATGAAGCATCTAACCAAATAGTGACCCAGCCTTCAGGTAAGAAGGGTTGGTTTCACTCATAGTCTCATGGTAGGAGTCAGTGACATAATAGAGGTTATACTCAATGAGGTTCATACAAGAGAGGGAAGCCCTCCAAGGCTACGTCTACAGTAGGTAGTAATCAAACACAGGCTACCAGAGATACTATTCCAATTTGTGGCACTTGCCACAAGAGTCACAAAGAAGAGTGTTAGGAGAATACAGGTGCTTGCTTTAGATGTGTGGATCAAATGAGCATATGAGGAGAGATTTTCCTCTAATGACTGGCAGTGGGCCAGCACAAACTACATGGTCAACTCTAACTTAGCCCAAGCAACAGACCAAAGGTCGTACAGGACCTACCCAGGCAATCTTTGAGACCGTCAATAGGCCAAGACTAGGTCGAGCGCCAGTTAGAGCTTATAATATGAGGGTCGGAGAGGACCAGGAGGCTACATATGTGATTGTTGGTATGTTTTCTCTTTATGACTCTGATATATGTGCATTGATTGATCCTGGTTAAATACACTCATATATATACACAAACACTCATAGATAATAAAATATGATCAGTGAGAATCTTGAATATGAAATTGAGGTCACAAACCCTTTAAGACACAACATGATAGTGAATCAGGAATATAAAGGTTGTCCTTTGATTGTACAAGTGAGAGAGTTCTCGATAGACTTGATAGAGTTGCCTTTTCAAGAATTTGATGTCATATTAGGTATGGATTAGCTGACACAACATGGTGCAGTTGTAGACTGCAAGAAAAAATTTGTAATGCTAAAAATTGCAGAACAAGGAGATATGAACATGAAAGGTGAGTTGTTACCACAGTTTCCATAATTTATTTCAATGATGAAGGTAGAGAAAATGATGAGGAGATGCAAAACCTTTTTGGCTTATGTAGTTGATACTATAACACCCCCTCAACCCAGCAGCTCGTGCCCGGATGAGGGAGTGCTACATCTGACTTCATCGTTTAAAATATCTTTATTAAATTTTGAACACCTGAAAATCATTCATTTTTTTATTTACCATTTATTTACTTTGCAGCATAAAAGAAAAGTCATAACATCCAAGATAAAAATACATTTTCTTTAATAATATCTTCTTTACAAAGTGTACCGTTTATTTTACAAGTACAATAAAATAAAATTTAAAACATAAATACAACTGATGTGTGACCCACGGTGGTTGATATACACTGCTTTACTGGGTCAGGTCACCGTTAGGTTTATCTACTACTATATAATTATTCTTTGCTATACCTGTACGAGAGAAACTCCAACTCTAAGCTCTTGGCTTAGTGGTGCATATAAATAAAGCAAAAAACTATTTTTAATGTCACATGCATTGTCATATAACAATTTATGATCAAATCATACAAACATACATTTCATAATATTCTAGTATGCATAACATCAATTTATTGTATCTCATTTTGTTTAACATAATCAAATCATCATTCTCATGCAAATCATGGTATTTTAGCATGTATAGACATCAAATTATATTATATTATCTCATTCTTATTTATTTTATTATCACCTTATTGTATAACAGTAAATCTTCTGTTTATCCATGCCACAATTCATGATTCCATTTTTATTTTCAATAATTCTTTTATGTTCCATAACTTCCTTAATTATGTTTTCATTTATGCCCAGGACACCTATGAACCACTGACTCGGATAATGGAGTTGCCATCCAGGAACTTAGGAGTGCCACCCGGGCAATATGATGTGCGCATATAAGTGTCAAACCCGGCGTAGATAACCGTGTTAAACTCGGCGTAGATAATCGTGCCAAACTCGGCGTAGATAATAATGCCATACCCGGCATAAATAACAGTGACAAACCCGGCATAGATAACATTGCCAAACCCGGCGTAGATAACATTGCCAAACCTAGCGTAGATAATCATACCATTAATGGATTTAATCATTTTCATCATACTCCCCCCCTATTTGGCATGCCAAACTATCCTAAGTTGGTTCTAGTTAGGTGTTCTAGGGCTTATACAATTTCATTAAAATTCGTAACAATTAATTTAATACTTTTCATGCATGTAATATCTCAAAATAATCACATAATCACTTAATTAAAATAATATTTACATAATATAACAAATTTCTCAATTCACATGCTGCCCTGTCACCGGCAGATTCTATTCTCTGTTTTAGGACCTTCATTTTGGTCCTGTTCCGTTCTGAATATAGTTACATGATCTTCATACAAATTTTAGATATGGATCTTATCTTTAATAGGATACTTGAATCACTTAATTCTGAGTTATGTAAAAAAAGATATGATAATATTAACACTAACTGGTCACTGATAATTCTGCCCAGAATTTTCTGGACAGATTCTAAGTCTAACATTTATGAATTTTTCTGGATAATTACAGATATATTCAGATATTATGGTCTAAATATAAATTGTATCCCTATGTCTTAGATTTCATACAAAACAAATAACACACAAATACAAGCTCCAGAACTCAAGTTATAATAGTTTAAGTACTTACTGCTTATTTTTAACAATTCTGCCCAGAATTTCTGGACAGATTATATGTTCGAACTTTATGAAATTTTATGGAAAATTACAGACATATTCAGGTTTTATGATCTAAATGAAAGTTATAGCTCTATATCTTATCTTTCAAACCCAACAAAGAACATGGAAAACGGAGTTTCATAAATTAAGTTATAACAGTTTAAGTGCACACTGCTCTTCAATTTTCAGCAAAGAACATACCAACCAATCACATTCAATTTTTACCAAATTAAATCCTAAGTCTAGCAATCATGCATCCCCAAGAATTTTGATCACAAATAATATTAATTCAGAATCATCAACATGCCAAATAATTAAATTCTGCAATTAAAACAAAATTAAAATAGGCTATTGCCTTAGATTATGCACAAACCTCTCTTTTTCTCTTTTCTTTCTCTTTACTTTTCTTTCTCCTTTCCTTTGCTCCTTTGAGCCAAATACTTGTCACTTTGAGTTCCTAAAGTTCATAAACAGATTATTAAAAATTCATAAACCTAATTTTCTCCCTTTCTCCTTACTCTCTTAAGCTTCCTTAAGCATCAGAATGGGATTTTACCTTACTTTTTCTCTCTTTTCTCACTTTCTCTTTCTAAAATCAAGCTTTAGCTATGGAGGAACAAGGGAAAACGTGGCTGGTTTGAGAGAACATAATTTTCCTCAATGAAAAATGGATAAGGAAGAGAAAGAAGCAATCAAGAACAAAGTGACAAAAGTCATTAAAATGGGGGACACATAGGCCACATTCTAGAAACCTTAATTAATGTCATATGCATGTATCTTCATTAGCTTATTAAACTTTTCCATTTGGTGTATTGGGCTTCAAGAAACATGGGAGACAATTTAAAGATAGCAAATTCTAGATATGAAGAGATGAAAGAACAATTAAGAGAACAAATACAAGATACATAATTATGGGACACCTAAGCCAAATTCTAGAAACTTTAATTAATGTTAAATTCATGTATGTCAATTATCTTCTTAAAATGTGACACTTGGTGTGGCTGGCCTCCATATGCATTTTATGTCCCAATTCATGCATTTAATTTATGATTATCCCCTTTAAATCCTCCAATTTTCGATAAATTGCAAATTGACCCCTAAACTTTTCAAAATTCGCAATTTAGTCTTTTACCAAAATTTAACATCTTTAAATATTTTGAACACTTTATTAGATATTTTCCATACTTAATTACCATTATTTTCATTATTTTTCGATAAAAGTCCAAATTTAGATTTCGGTCAAACCGACGAGTCGATTTAACAACTCGCGTGACTTTAGTCTAAATTAGCGGATATGACAGATACTAGAAAGGAAGGTCCAAAACTTCAAGATATTCCTATAGTAAATGAATTCCCAGATATGTTCCTTAAAGATATATCGAGGTTACCACCATACAAAGAGGTCGAGTTCTCTATAGAGCTCATCCTAGGCATAACACCTATATCAACAGTGCCATACAGAATGGCATCGTCCAAGTTGAAAGAGCTTAAGGCTCAACTATAGGAATTGTTAGAGATGGGTTATATCAGGCTGAGTGTATCCTCATAGGGTGCATCGGTGTTATTTGCGAAAAAGAAAGATGGGTCTATGAGGTTGTGCATAGACTACAAATAGCTGAACAAGGTGACAATCAAGAATAGATATTCTTACCACATATTGATGGCCTATTTAATCAGTTGAAGGGTGCATGTGTGTTTTTAAAAATTGATTTAAGACCAGGGTATCACCAGCTAAGAGTTAGGGCTGAAGATATAGCCAAAACGACATTCAAAACTAGATATGGGCATTATGAATATGTGGTTATGCCTTTTGGGTTAGCCAATGCTCTAGCAGTCTTTATGGACTTGATGAACATGGTGTTTAAACCCTACTTAGACCAATGTATTGTGGTCTTTATTGACGATATTCTGGTATATTTTAAGACATATGACGAGCATGATCAACACTTGATAATAGTTTTACAGACATATAAAGAGCATAAATTGTATGCCAAGTTGTCAAAATATGAATTCTGGCTTGATGAGGTAGCTTTTTTGGGACACATTATATTGTAAGACGGTATATGAGTTGATCCCAACAAGATAGAGGTTGTTATGAGTTGAAAGTCTCCCCATAATGTGACAGAGATTAAAAGTTTCCTTAGGTTAACTACTTACTATATGAGGTTTGTTAAAGAATTTTCTATGATTACTTATCCTTTAACCAAACTACTGAGAAAAGATGTGAAATATAAGTAGACCGAGAAATACCATGAGAGTTTTGACGATTTGAAAAAGATATTAATAGAGGCTCTAGTTTTGACACAACCAGTTTCTGATAAGGAATATGTAATCTACAATGATGCTTTTCACAATAGACTGGGGTGTGTACTTATGCAAAAAGGTAAAGTAGTGGCATACGCATCCAGACAGCTGAAGGTTTATGAGACGAATTACCCCACATATGATTTAGAGTTGACAACCATTGTCTTTGCGTTAAAGATATGATGTCACTATCTCTATGGAGAGAGATGTTTCATCTATATAGACCATAAGATTCTGAAATACCCATCTACACAGAGAGATCTCAATTTGAGATAGAGATGGTGGTTATAGCTAATAAAAGATTATGATTGTGTTATTGATTATCATCCAAGTAAGTCCAATGTAGTAGTGGCTAATGTATTAAGTAGAAAAATGATTGTCAAGTTGCACATCCGTGTTAGAGGAGTGCTCTAAAGGCAATCACCTTTAACACTTATTGTACAAATTTATTTGATTAATAAAAGTCTTTTTCATTAATTTGATGTTCATTTGATATATGAATTGATAAGTGATCTTAAATCAATTAATGAAGTCCTTGATACATAACATAGCATGAAGGAAATCATGATAAGATCATGATATTGAGATTCTTATCATGTGTAATTATGTTAGTATCAAAATTATCCCTAGTCATAGGATTAATGAGATGGGACATTATTAATCTAGACAGACTAGCACATGTTATACTCCTTGATTGGATCGAGTAGTAGATCTCATAATCCATAAACATGAGATGCTTAGAGTTAACTTGTGGATGCTTGCTAAGTGTAGCTAAGTACATTGGATGACCAACTATGAGACAATTATATGGATAATCTATTCAAATGTCAATGATAGTCGCATCATAGCAATGGTGCAAGTATCCTTAGACTTGAGGTACTCAAGGATATCTTGAATATTGATTCTGTATTTTGACATTATTCCTTGTTGCCTCAGAGAGGTAGCTCATAGGGTGGTGATTGGATACAACTTGAGGTATTCGAAGGTAATTGGGTAACCAACAAAGAATTCACCACTCTTGATAGAAGGAGTGTATACCAATGGCCTCTTGTCGTGGTCATTACTCAGGAATCTCTGGCCGGAGTGGAAATGTCATAAAGATAATCTTCAATGACATATCTAATAGAGTAATGAGCCTCAAGGATAAGAACTAACATTACTTGGACTAGACGTGACGTAGTCAGTCTAGTGGGAGTTGACACATGTCCATACTTTGAACCAAGTGAGGTATAGATTGGTGAAAGGAATAATTGCAAAGAAATTGTCCATGGAAAGGTTCGTAGTCAAACCACCGACTTTCCGGTCAATTGGAGAGGTCATGATGTGTTACTAGATACCGCTTATGACCTACTTAAATTAATTATTAATTTAAATGGCTAACATAACCGGAAACCTAATGAGTCATACGCATTGAATATATGGAGAATAAGTAAAATGGTCTTGGATAGGATCCAAAATATGAGAGAATTATTTTAGGATGGATCGCGATGAAATCACACGAAAAAATCATTCGGGAGTTTCACGGGCCCGCGCGGTCTAGGCAGGCTGCTGGCCAGCCTTGCGGGACAGCTGGGCTGCCCAGCAGCAGCCCGCAGCTTCCATCCGTTGGCCAACGGCTGTAATTGGCCATAATTAGGCCAATTATGACCAATTACTATTCATTAGTTACCATTTTCTCCATTTTTGACTTTTCATCTTATTTTTGAATTTGATTCAAATAGAAAAGACATCAAATGACAGAAAATAGACATGAAAAGTTTTTTTGTTAAAAAAAATATTTTTAAGACAATAAAAATTCTCTCAAGAACACTTTCAAAGCTAGCACTTTGAATTTGTTCAAACCATTTTCTCTTGATAGTTTTTTCTTCATTCTTCGCATGGATTATCATTAAAGACATCCTAGTATGGATTGTTGTAGCTTGCTACAACCCAACAAAGTGAAGATTTGAAAAACAAATAAAAATTACAAGGTATAATTTTTAACATTTACATTTATATAAATTAGTTTTAATGGTACAAGTATGATCTTTTGTTTTGGGTTTTGAAAAATTTTATTTTTTGCTGAGTTTATGAATATGATTCATTATTAAAAACCCAACATTGGTATCAGAGCTTCCTTGTATCAATTAAAATTAATTTTAATTGAAAGTGCAATGGGATTGCATGTTTTTGATGATTTTGGATCAATAGGTTTTGAAAAATTGAAATTAATTTGTAAAATATAATTTACACATTTTTCTTTCTTTAATCTGATCATGGGATGATTAAAAATGATTATTTTGATTGAAAAATGATTTGAATGTGATTCAAATAATTAATTTCGGATTTATTTCAAAAATGCCTAAAATTGTCTTGTTTATGAACATGTGTTGTTGTTTGGCTTAATTGATGGGGATAGTTGCATTTTTCTTGTAATTTAATTATAAAATAAATTATTTAGACATATTGAGAATATGTTTATGCCTCTATAAGTGTCCAATAATTAATTAAAAATTATTTTAATTATTTTTTTAAACAAACACAAAAATGAGATTGTTTTAGCTTACCCGGTGAGGCTGTTTTGTTTGATTTTTTTGTATATGTTTATTTTATTTTCAGCACCTTGAAATAATTTTTATGTGATTAAAAATATGTTATTTTTATGTTAGATGCATGCCAAAATTATTTTGCAAGCATTTGAAATTTTAAAAATTCTAGATATCGAATTAGTCATTTTGAGCGTCTAAGTGTATTGATTCGTTTGTCTTAGTAATTTTGGCTTATGTCAAAAATAGTTTGATGAACTTGAGCTGACCTAAAGATAATTAGAATGGTGGTTTGATGTTCTGAAAATTTTTAGAATTTTTAGAAATTAAGTTTCAATTAATTTAAATTGTGCAATTGTAATTATAGTATGACTAGAAATTGGTATGTATATTAAAATTAAATTGTTTAATTTTAACATCATAATATTCTAATTTTAAGGAGAATTAATTTTGAATTATTTCTGGAAATATAGAAATTAATTTAATTTGATTAAATATTAAATTCCACTTTAAAATGACATACAAAATTAAATTAACCGAAAGAACACATATAGGCAATTTCGATTCAAGTGTTGAATCGATTTACAAATTAAAATCCAAAATTGTCATTTTTATTTTGTGCATTAGAGAATGCATGTTAGGGGTGTATGAAAATACATGATGGATGATTATGGACTTAGGCCCAATGTGATTGAGCATGCATGAAATTATTTTGTTTTATGGTAAATAGGGTCTGCGTGTCCCTACCTCTTTTTTCTTTCTTATGTATTTCTCTTCTAATCTTACTCCCCCCAAATGTAAATTGAGGTTTTCTATAATTTGAAATATGTAATTAGATTGCATAGGATTAGGATGGAATGAAGATACAAAGGAGCAAGAAGCAAATGAGATGGTACCATAAACAAGAAGACTTAGAAATAGGAATTTGATTTCTATTTTGGGTTGTAAATTCATGCATATACCTAGGTAAGACCTAATCAATCTCTCTTTGGCTCAAAAGATTGACTTTAGTATGTCCATAATTATGCCATATAGTTAATGTAACTATCTTTATATATCAATGTGATGAATGTATGATATATAAAAGCATGAAATAATAACTTGATGAGACTTAACAAAGTAATCCCTCACTAAATAAACAATTAAGTCTTACGCCTTCCATTAATATGGGGAGAACCAGAGTTCTTCTAGAGTTAGGGTTGTTGAGTTGCCTCAAGCTCATTGTATAAGAATATGTTCAATCCATTGAAATTAAATTTCACGATTAATGGGTTAGACTTAATCGATATTATTAAATTATTAGATTTGCGCTAAGGTTAATGTGTATTGGAGGTAAAGTTAGGTTTGTATACATGAGATGTACACATATCAAGAGTCGATAGCCCAATGTATGTGCACACATCAATAAGTTGATAGCACAAGATTCGATAGTTGCATGAATAATGCAATTGGTATGAATTAGATACCTACCAACCAAACTAAGGATAGCTTGTTAAGTTGCCTCAAGGTTATTCTTAGCTAGTTGGATATCGACCCACTAGGAGAACTTCCATATAAGTTCTCTCGGGTTCATAGTGAGGGATATGGATTCGCTATAAAATAGTGGGAGTCATAATGCGATTTATTAAAGACCTAATAAACATGCATTTTATGTACATTCTAACATGTTCTATTTTACATCTAGGTTGCTAGAATCATCATCATGACAAGTGTAAATTTGTGATCGCTAATGGAATCAAATAAGTTGACTGGGCCCAATTTTTTGGATTGGCTAAGGAATCTGAGAATAGTTATCAAATCCGAAAAGATTGGCTCTGTCCTAGATGAGGCACTCCCTAATCCCCCTACTGCTAATGCTTCTGAAGATGTTCAGAAGGCATATCAAAAGCATCTCGATGAAGTGAGATGGCAAGCTGTATTATGCTTGCTACTATATCAGTTGAGTTGCAAAAGCAGCATGAGGCTATGGATGCTAATTCCATAGTATACCATCTAAGAAAGCTTTTTGATGAGAAAGCACGTTCCAAAAGGTTCGAAACTTCAAGGTTGCTCTTTCTCACTAAGATGGTTGATGGGACATTTCCAGTGCAATATGCATTAAAGATGAATGACTATATTGAGAGGTTGGCCACCTTAGGATTTGTGATGGACCATGAATTAAGTATTGACTTAATTCTAACCAGTTTGTCTGATAGTTATTCATATTTTGTGCTTAACTATAGGATGAACCAAATCTCTACCACTATTCCTGAGCTGATTAACTTGCTTAAAACAGCTAAGCCATCTATCAAGAAGGATAGTAAAGTTGTGATGCTGATGGACTCTTCAAGTTCTAAAAGGAAGAACCTTAAGAAGAAGAAGAAGTCCATGAAGCCTAAGGGAGGCGTGGCCAAGAAAAAGGCCAAGGAGATTGCTCCAAAAGGGACATGCTTCCATTGTGGCAAGGATGGCCATTGGAAGAGAAATTGCAAGACTTACTTGGAGTCTTTGAAGAAGAAGGCATCTAATGCCTCATCTACTTCAGGTATTTTTGTCATTGAAATTAATACTGTTTTCAATAATAATATATGTGTATTAGATACTGGTTGTGGCTCACACATATGCATTGATATGCAGGGCCTAAGGAACAGTAGACAGCTCAATAAGGGAGAGTCAGACCTACGCGTTGGAAATGGAGTAAGGATTGCTGCATTAGCTATAGGAACATATGTATTGACCCTCCTTAGTGGGCTTATATGAAATTTGGAGAATTACTATTATGTACCTGCTTTGACTAAAAACATTATTTCTGTTTCAAGTCTAAATAAAGATGGTTTCCTTTTAGCTTTTAGTAACAATTGTTGTTCTATTATGTTGAATGGAATTCTTTATGCTAATGATACATTATGCAATGGAATATACATATTAGATATGTCAAATCCAATTTTGTACATCAATGATAATAAAAGGCAAAAACAAGATATGGTGAAATCATCTTATTTATGGCATTGTCGTTTTGGTCATATAAGTGAGAAATGCATGACTAAGCTACACAAAAGTGGTAGTTTGGGGTCATTTGATTATGAATCATATGACACATGTGAATCTTGTTTACTAGGCAAGATGACTAAATTACCCTTTAAGGGAAAGGGTGAGCGTGCTAATGGACTTTTAGACTTAATACATTCAGATGTATGTGGTCCAATGTCTACACACGCTAGAGGTGGTTTCATCTACTTCATTACTTTTATCGATGACTACTCACAATATGGATACGTGTATCTTATGAGATACAAATATGAAGCTTTTGAAAAGTTCAAAGAATTCAGAAATGAAGTAGAGAAATAACTTGGCAAAAGTATTAAAACACTTCGATCAGATCGAGGAGGTGAATACTTGAGCCAAGAGTTTCTAGATTATCTTAGGGATAATGGGATTTTATCTCAATGGACTCCACTTTACACTCCACAACACAATGGTGTGGCTGAAAGAAGAAACCGAACCTTGTTAGACATGGTAAGGTCTATGATGAGTTTTGCGGAATTGCCTAAATCCTTTTGGGGTTATGCACTAGAGACCGCCATTTATATATTAAATGGAGTTCCTTCAAAGTCAGTTGATGTTACTCCATATGAAATATGGTATAACAAGAGGCCCACATTTTCTTACATGAGAATCTGGGGTTATCCTGCTTATGTGAAGCGGACAATGTCAGATAAGCTAGAAGCTAAGTCTGACCGATGTCTGTTTGTGGGATATCCAAAAGCATCATATGGATATCAATTTTACCACCCATTGGAACAAAAGATTTTTGTTTCAAGACATGCTATCTTTTTAGCGAGAGAATTCCTTCTAAAAGGAGATAGTGGGAGCAAAATTGAACTTGAGGAAGTTCAAGATGCTCAAACAGATGCTGATCAACTGCCTGAACCCGAGCTTGTTACTCATACAGATGATATAACAACTCAACCTTCTAAAGCACAAGAGCTTCGTAGGTCAAGTAGGATACGTACTGTTCCAGAGAGATATGGATTTCTCATTAGTGAACAGAATGACGTATTGCTCATAGAAAACGATGAGCCTACAACCTATGAAGAGGTTCTGAATAGTTCAGAATCTGACAAATGGCTCTAGGAGACAGAGGAAAAGGTTCAGATTATTCAGGAAAGACTGAAGGCAACTTCTGATAGACAGAAGTCATATGCAAATCTCAAGAGAAAATATATCGAATATGCAGTGGAAGATCATGTTTTTCTTAAAGTCCCTCTATGGAAAAAGGTTTTAAGAGTCGACAAGAAAGGAAAATTGAGCCGGAGATTCATTGGGCCTTATGAGATACTAACAAGAGTGGGACCAGTTGCTTATAGAGTTGCTCTACCACCAAGGTTGAGCAAGATTTATGATGTGTTCCACATCTCTATGTTAAGGAGATACAAATATGATCCTTCTCATTTTGTTTCAATTGAGGACAATGAGGTAAGACTGGATTTAACCTATAAGGAAGAACCAGTGCAGATTCTTGCCAGAGCAATCAAAGAACTCAAGAACAAATGAGTACCATTAGTCAAGGTATTATGAAGAAACCATGCAACAAAAAAAGGCTACATAGGAAAATGAAGAGGTGATGAAAGCCTAATATCCATAACTGTTCAAAGATAGCACATTAGGTAATTTCGAGGACAATTTCTTTAAGAGGGAGGGAAATGTAACGCCCGCAAGTTAGGGCTTGGAATTAATATATTAAATAAAGGTATATTAAGGGTATATGGGAAGTATATATGTGGTTATGAGTGTTAGGAACCTTAATATAATGAAAATAATAGGAAAAAATGAAGTTTCAAGCATTCATGTCAGTGATAGAGTTAATCACGATCGTAAATGTCATAAAATTTAAATTCTAAAGCTAAGGAGCTTCACGCCCGTGACACTGTGGTTCACGCCCATTAAAGTTTGCAGTTTATATATGGTAGTTTCATATTTTGACAGAAATACTCACATAATTGCACTCAAAACCCTAGCCACCAATACTCTAAAACCCCAAAAACCCTTATTTGTCAATCTCTTTCGTTGTTCATTGATTAAACATGAAATTCTCACCATAAAAGAGAATAAAACGGATTAAAAGCAAGATTTTTACAATAGTTGTCGAAATTGGAATATAATGAGTTATAAAACACATTCTAGACTCCAAAATCAATCTATTTTCATAAATAGAGGGGCTGAAACAAATGGTGGAGAACCCCACCAAAGGCAGTAGATGCGAGAGAAACGAGTTTTAAAGCTATCATATTAAGGTTTGTACATATGCTCATTTTAATTCATTTTTAATGGGCTGATGCTATGAATTTTGTATTCTAATGTATTTAGTGACAATAAATGTTGATATGGTATATGCTGGAATAGGGTTAAATGGCTAGAAATATTATGTGATGCATGAAAATGTTTGATATTTGGAAAATTGATGTTGGATTATTGATAAATAAGGCATTGAGCCTAGTTTGAATGATTAAATATGATATTATGTATGTATATGGTTGATGTTAGATTATGGAATATGACAATTGTTGATAGGTGTGGCTAACATTGGTTACCTTTAGCATTTTGCATGAATGTGTGTGAAAATTGTTGAAAATGGTGCTAAAAATTATATTTCTATGTAATGTATCACGTCTGTGAAGGTATTTCACACCTGTGAAGCCAAGCTTCACTCCCATTAAAATATGAATTTCATGCCTGTGAACAAATGTTCACGCCCATGAATGATCTTGAGTCAGCCACGACTGAGTCACTAGTATACAACCCGTGATAGAAGGCTTCATGCCAGTGAATATACCATCCATGCCCATGAATGCCCTATTTCGAAAAAATGTTAAATTGATTTATGTGATGAAAAAAATTGAGTATGATATAAACACACATTAGGCATGATCGAATGAGATTAATTGCAATATATATCATGATTATGAAATATGTGAATGCACTAAGCGCTATGAATATCATAATGATATTGTGGAATTATGAAATATAACATAAATGATGTTAATTATCCATAAAATAAATACATACGCCCATTCTCTATTCGAGGATTAACTAGGATAGGTGGTATACCATTGAAGGGGTTACAGTACCGTAGAATATATATGCATGCGATTATTATTATATTGCTCATTAGGATAGCTTAAGCTTGTGTCAGAGCGCTCCAAATTTAAGAAGCTCAGTGGTAGCATATCCGAATTAGGGACGAAGTGGCTTAAGCTCATGTTAGAGCGCCTTTGTACCCATATGCATGCAGTCATTGCTCATCGGGTAACTTAAGCTCGTGTTAGAGCGCTCCTAATTTGAAAAGCTCAGTGGTAGAAATACAGACAGATACAATAGTGAGCAGGGTGGCTTAAGCTCGTGTTAGAGTGCTCCTGTTTCACAACTTGCACTCGGATGGTTTGGGTCTAAAGTATTGGGCTAAGAAAACTAGAATTTGGTAATAAAATAATATGGAAAATGGGAATTTAATGAATCAAAATAAAGTCATATACTGGAAAAAGGATTGTGGAAACCAGTAATCATATCAATGACATTAAAAGTTTGTTATTTCAGATTATGATGAAATTCAGTATGACTATGATCGATATTCAGTATGATAATATGAAATAGATTCACCTATGATAATTATGTCATGCATGTAATTATACTATGATATTTAAATACGATGTTTTACTTTGATGCATATATGGCATAACTGAGTGTGTTGTTATCACAAACTGAATATTGTGATAGTATTGTATAATATAGACAAGTTAGTATGAATAAAGTAAGTCAAGATGTGTTATATATATGATGGCATGGATAATTACACATGTATGTTTTGATTATAAGTGTTATGTTATATGTGAATACATATTAGAATTTAAGTGATTATATGTACCACTAAGTTTTCAGTAGCTTAGCGTGTGAGTTTTTCCTGCACGTAGGTTTGGAGTCAATAGATTGTTAAATGATGTGCATAGAAGATAGAGCCAGTTAGAACAGTCAAAGTGACCCTTGTTAGGTCTATTACTTTATCTCATTTATTTCATTATTGATTATTCCATTTATTTCATTATTGATTATTCCATATGACATGGGAGAGAGACATATAGTTATTTCAATGTTTTAAAAAAAAATAAGTAATAGATTTTCACAAGCACAAGTATTATGGATTATGTGATAAGGGAGGTTAAATTCCAAGATAATTTTGAGATTGAATTAGATTTGATATTGTTATACAGATTATGTCAGATGTATGTTTAAAATCACATAATATATAATGTGATGATGTTAGTATAGAGAAAAGTTAGAAAAGTTTTCATTTAGACAGGTAGACTTAGATCTAATTGTGTGGCATTCGCCTATACAATGAGGGTTGCCCTGACTATGCAGAGGATGCTACATTATCAACTAATTTATAGGATATAAAATCATGCTCTAGATATGTCTGTACCATTTCAAATGATGCTTTACTCATTGTAGTAGATGCATAAAAGGTACCAACATATGTACATATTCCATGATAAATTTCCAAAGCAGAACTCATTAAATTGTTACAAAAAATATGGGTAGAAAACTATGAGAAAATTCAGTGTAATTCTCAACCTGTTCACCATCAGGAATGTCAGTTCCTTAAAAAACCATATGGTATAGTTGAAACAAAGTTTACTTGATCTGCTGAACAAAACTCCTGTACTTTTATTTTCACTACTCAATTTATGATTGAGTCTTGTGAAATAGAAGAATCTATTCTAATCACAAGTTTTGATTCAAAGGAAAAAACCAATATATGTTATGTACAAAGGAAATGTCATATCCGCTAATTTAGGCATTGAGTCTCACGTATCGTGAAATTGACGTGTTTGACCGATCAGAGTTTAAATTCGAATTTTTACCGAAATTAATCAAGTAATAATTAAATTATGTTGATATATGACTAATTAAGTGTTTATGAAGCTTAAAGAAGTTGATTTACGGTAAAGGACTAAATTGCAAAATTTGATAAGTTTTGGGGCCAAATTGTAATTTACTAAAATTTGGAGAATTAATGAGATTATTTGCTAATTAACATATTAATTTTTGGATATTTTAAATAGGTTTTCCGGCGAGTCAATAAGAAAAAGAATGAGATTAAGGTTAATTAAGCCTAAAGTCAATATTTTGGTCAAAAAATGGTGGGACCCATATAAGACATTTGGCCATTCTCTTAATTCTTCTTTCTTCTTCCTTATCTTTTCTTCTTAAATTATTTTTCTGCTCAAGAACCAGCCTCCACGCCAGCCCCTCTTTTCCACCATAGCTAGAGCTTAATCTAGAGAGAGAAAGAAAGAGAAGAAAGCGAAAAGAACAAGTCAAAGTTATTTTCATGCACAACAAGACTTGGAGAAGTTAAGGAAGGGAAGAATGGAGGAAAAAGAGGAAGAGAAGAGGAGAGACAAAACCTTCAAGTGTTGATCAAGAAGAGGAAAAAGTATAGGTAAGAAGCTTTCTTTCTCTTCTTCAACTTTCATAAAAGGAAAACATGGTTTTGAGCTCATTTAGAGCTTGATTATGTAGAGAGAGAGTTTAGGGTTTCATAAGAGTTTTGATAAGATAAGGTTTTAATGATGATTTTGTGTATTTTAGAAGTGTAAAGTGACAAAGAATGAGCTCAAGGAAACAAAGAAAAAAAGAAACTACCTAGAGAAAGTGAAGGAGATTAATAAAAGGTTTGTGCATAAATTAAGGCAATAGCCTATGTTTTATTTTCAAGTTGCATGATTTGAGAATTTAGCATGTAAATTAACATTATTTTGTGATAAAATTATGGGTATGCATGTTTGCTTGACTTGGAAGTATATTTGGTAAAAATTAAATTAAGTGATTATGTGTGTAATACTGGAATTTATGGAGCAGTAAGTATATATATTGCTATAACTTGAGCTATATAATTCGGATTAATGTGTTCTTGGTTGGATTTGAAAGCTAAGGCATAGGATTTTACCTTTTATTCAAATTATAAAATCTAAATATATCTGTATTTGCCTATAAAAAAAAATATTTTTTGGACCTAGAATCTGTTCAATAAATTCTGGGCAAAATTGTTAGTGACAGTTAGTATTCAATTAGTTATAACTTTTTTTACAGAACTCCAAATTTAATGATTCAAGTTGTATATTAAAGATAAGATTCAAATCTAAAATTTATAAGAAGGTTCTATAATTTAATTCAAACTTTAACAAGAGAAAAATTGAGGTCAAAATAGAATTTGAATTCTGCCTGAAACAGGGCGGATTAAAAAAAAATGAAATTTAAATATTTAAGTTATATTAGGCTAATTTTTATAATATGAATTTTACCTAAATAAGGTATATGAAAAATTAAATGAGTTTTTAGTCTCATAAAAATAATGTGTAAATAAAATCATAGTTGAGTATTTTATGATTGAGAAAATAAATAAATAAATGAATATATATACTTTTATTTCTTATAGTTTTGAATTTTAATGACATTAATTAAGCTCTAGAACACCTAGCTCTAGAACTATAATTTTGGATAGTTTGGCATGCTAATCAGGGGAACTATTAATGCATATGATGACACGATTAATGAAGCCGGTGATGACACTATAATTGAAGCCAGTAATGACGTTATTATTAATGTCGGTGATAACACCTATATATATATATATTCTAGTGAACAACAAGATAATAAATTTTATGAAAAATATTCACTATAAAAGCATGATAAAACATATTGCATGAATATTTATATGTTATGAACAACATGATATAGTATATTACCTTTATCTTTATGCACCACTAAGCTTAGAGCTTAGCGTGAGAGTTTCCTTCCACGCAGATTTAGAAAGATAGCTAAAGCTTGTAGATAGGGCTAGCTGTGACCTAATCCAGTAATGCAATCGACAGAGAAAATTGTCGGTCACAACACTTTTGTATTTTGTATTATATTTCTTTATTTTGGATGTATAAATTATCTTATATGATTTTGTAATTAATCTGAAGTTCTGTAAATATTATTTTATGTAAATAAAATATACATTATCTCTTTTATATCTTTGAGTTTTGAGAAAAAAAAATGTATAGCTTTTTAGCATTTATTAAAATAAGGATTTAAAGAAGTCGGTGTAGCACTCACTTATCCAGGCATTTCAGGCTGGGGTGAGGGGGTGTGACAGGAAATCATAAGGTACTAGATATTGATTGTGATTGTAAAGTATGTAGAATGAATGCCTACTATGACTTTTATGAGGAAGAGGAAACACCATCAATGAGGAGGAGAACAAAGAACAAAGCTTCCTCTGAAAAGATAATGAGACAAAGATTTGATGACAATGATCATTTGACATAATTATTGGGACCGTCTTCAGAAAAGTATGACTATATAGTCAACTATTTTTAACTTGCATCCTACAAATCTAAGATGCCAATATTATATTTTTCTCAGTGGGATGAACCAGAAAATGATCCAAAGCCAGAACCACTAGCTCCATCTCCATCACTTCCATTTTATAAAAAGGAATTGGAATGGATAAAAAAATATGAGCCCTTATAAAAGTGGGTTCCAAATTCATATTCATTGCAACAAAGTTATCTTAAGCCAATAACATTAGTTCCAGAAGTCTGTATGTTTCAGCCATAGAACAAACTGATCAAAAAACACTTTGGATAAAATCTCTTGGTCCAGATGCACATGGAAGACAATAAAGATTACAATGGGAGAATCAGTTCTAAATTGGCAAACACATAATGCTCTTGGTCATAATTTTGTTCTAGAAAATATTAACAAGAAGTTTGACCATATCATCAAAAAATGTTCAGCTAGAAACCTTCGTTAATACAAAATTGAGTTGGCAACAAGAGTTTATGCTGAAACTCCAAAAGCAAATTCTGACAACTAATTAAGAGTTAATGCACATGATTCAACATCATATTACAAGTCCACAATTCTAGAAAAAAGTAAGAGAAAATCACAAAGCTCAAACAATAACTTTCTTAGATTGAGAAAGGTTTGCATGTAAAAACACCTTTCAATCCTTTTGAAATTACCAGTACCCAATCTTTGCTTGAACCTACTATTCCAAATCCCATTACACAACCAACCATATATCCAATATTGCTCTAACATAAAAAATTTCAAAATATGATAAGAGCAAAAACATTATCTTCTAGACCGCTTAAAATGAAACAAACTATTCCAACAACTATTGTATCTTCATCAGCTATATTACAACCTTTACCACCCATAAATCTGGAGAAACAACCATTATTAAATCCTTTTTTAGGATTCTCAATATCCTTTCTAATATATGGTTGAACCTCCAAAAATCAACTCACAAACTTCTTACAATCCTACCTTGACCAAACTTTAACCTTACTTATCAAATTAATATGCAAAAAAGTGATTCCTCTTTAGTATCAGAAGTTAATTCTTAATCTGAGTCAGATACTGATGTTTTTGCTCCATATATACAAATGGTCAGACTATAAGAATCTTCTATTGCCCATCAGGAGAAATTGATCAGGTTCCTCCAAATCAAACTCCGATAATAGAGGAACCTAATGAAGAAAGAATGGGAGAAAACATATGACAATCATTATATTCCCCAAAGACATCCAATGGTCTATAGTTCACAATGGATGATGTATTTCCAAGTAATAAAAAAGAAAGGCTATTGGAAATGTATGCATAGATGGAAACAAAACTCCAATAAGGCTTTTTCATATTTGACGTCCTTTAAGAATTCACCACTAGATTTGTCAGTAGCCTCAGAGAGTGATGGATTAAAATTGCAGAATACAGCAAACTTCAGTTCTTTCAATTGACAACCATTGTTGTTGTATTATCCTATATAAAGATTGAGTTTATTCGATCCTCAAATGATTTCTTAGAAACAAAAATGAATGAATTCTTTCAATTATGTTGTTGTTCTTTTAAAAGGAAAGATCTAGATAAATATTATCTACGTGTAATAGATAGATATTATAAAATTGGTTTTGAAGATGTTAATGTCTAACAAGAATTTGTTAATTCAGTCCCTAAAGGACTTAGAGATGTAACCCTCAGATACTTCAAAAAGTATGGTCAATCCAGTAAATACTTTTCACTAGTGCAGATTTATCAAAAGATGTTAATTGTCCTTAAAGAATTATGTGCTCACAGAAGGCAAGTAAAAGAAACACTTAAATGGACAAACTATTAAAGTCTTGAAATAGTCTGTTTGTGGCCTATGTCACTATTAAATGTTTTGGTAAGAAGAATTGTGACTGCAAGCAATGCAAGAAAGAAAAACACTATAAAAAGTTCAAATATAGAGGTCAATCTTCTTATAAAACCCATAAAAGAAGTTCAAATATTTCAAAAAGAAGTAGCATCGCTCCAAAAGATTTGATAAATATTATTTGCATGGAAAAAAATGACACTTTGCAAAAAACAAATGTCCTAACAAGCCTAAACATATAGTCCAACTTATCCAACTTGAGAATCAGTTCAATGTAGATCTGGAAGTAGCATATGTCAAATCACTCTTCTGTGTTGATGATGAGCTTACTGATGAAGCCCTCATGGTCATTGAAAACTTTTTTCATTCAGTTTAGATACATTCGAAGAAGAAGAATGCTACTCAATAAGCCCAGAATTGGATTCTGCCCAACAAAATATTTTCTCTTTTGAAAATCCCAAACCAAAAATTCCCTATTGTCCTATTCAGTTATTCATTAGAAATATATGACAAGCCCATTAAAGCAATTGCTTTCATAGATACAGGAGTACATAGGATAATTGCAAATCCAAAACTCTTTCCAAACTACTTTTGGAAAACCTATGAAGAATTTTTTAATGCTGCAGATGGAAAAATCTTTACAACAGATAGGATCACCGAAAAGGCCCGTTAAGATCCAATTTCTCCCCAATTGTTCAATTTGGCTAAATGTCTACCCAAGAAGGTTATCCTTATTGGATTTGATGTTATCAGTCAACTTCCACACTTATCAATTGGAGACCATGTATTGAAATATAAGAAATGTT